>JAQQPU010008050.1:0-20127 GCA_029168905.1 Artemia sp. Kazakhstan ARC1039
CTGGTTAAATAAGAAAGTCACAAAGATCTGTAGCAATAAATAAAATATTGACTTTTATGATAAATACGAAGGCAATTGTTTTTCACTAAATAAAAACACTGTATAGGGTATAATAAGCCAAAGTAAGGCCATCGCTCGCTTTTTTGTAGGACAAGAATTTTGAATTTTTTAGAAAAACTTTATATGGGAATTAAATTAAATTCAAGACTTTTAAACGCTTTAAGACATATATATTATGAATCAGAGTGAAAAGGGCTTTAAAATGAGCTACTAGTCAAGCAGATATGGTTTAGTCTCAAACAAGTGTCTGACCCCTTAGAATCTCCTCTGCTATGAGCCAATTGTGATTATTCTCCGATTGTGGCCAGCGACAGCTCGTTTGAAACGTCTTATCTGTCTGATTATAGCACTCCACGTTTTGAAAAGAATAGGAAACTTTGTTCTAATTCTTTGACCTTATAGATGGAATTTTAAGACCATAAAGAAATCGCCCTTGTAGCTGTAGCAATGAATAAAACATTGAATTTTATGATAAATACAAGGGCTATTGTTTTTCATTTAATAAAAACATTGTATAGGGCATAATAAGCCAAAGTAAGGCCACCGCCCACTTTTTTGTAAGACAAGGATTTTGAATTTCTTAGAAGAACTTTATTTGTGAACTAAACTGAATTCAAGACTTTGAAACGCAGTAAAACGTATATAAATGAATCAGAGAAAAAAGGGCTTTAAAATGAGCTACTAGTCAAGCATATATGGTTTAATCCCTAAAAATAGTATCTGACCCCTTAGAATCTCCTCTGCTCTGAAGTAATTTAGTTAAAGTATTTTTAATAGTCCTTTAGGTTAAAGAAGATAAAATTTGGCAACACTGTAATTAATCTGAAAGATTGGGCGATCGGCGAGGGATGTTTTCTTCAAAATTTGGCAACACTGAACATAGGGCGATTTCCAGGGCGATGGGCGATAGGCTATTACTTCAGGCTGGTTTCCGCAGTACCATAAATCAAATATTCTGGTTGGAGTCTATCATTACCAGCATCTTTACCTTTTCTAAGGACATGAATTAGCATAAGAACTGACGATGGTGCGATCAAAACAATATTTCAGGTATGATCTAGACGAGAAGAATGGTGAAGGAGAATTTACCGAAAAGTTGTGTCCAGTGGTGGAAGGCTATCAGAGGATAACGAGGAGAAATGTCTTTCCCGGGAAGTTATATCAATAGGGATAAAGCTTGAACAAGACAATGAAGTGAACTTTGACACTTTGCTCCACAGTAGCTGCAGATTATTTGGGATATTATGAGACAGAATAGATTCTTAGCTTCTCCAGTACACCTATCCGTCGATTTAAGGATCCTGAAAATTAAACCAGATATGGGACGATCTCAATCCACCCAGATCTTAAACCAAAACTTGTGAGTGTTCTTTGCCAGTTTTAGCACTTGGTCATCACTCCAGCCCTTTTTCCGTTTATCAATCCCAATTCTCTCAGATGATAGTCACGCTGAGGCGGTTTCTTTAAGCGAGTGAGTAATCTCAGCAAGAAAGTAATCTAGATCCAGGCTGCTGCCATACAGTGTTTAAGAAAGGAGGTGAAAAGGAAATTTGATTTGAGATAGCACAGAATTCAAAACACTTGGATATAGAGGTATTTCAGTATTATCCCAATCCATCTTCAAAACCACAGAGGCTTTTGACTCATATGCGAAGTAAACAAATTCATACAAACTTTAAATGTAAATGGTCACTTGTATATCATCAGATACGTCAGCAATGACACCTCAGAGCTCTAGGATATTTGAAATGACAAAATTAACATCAGAAGTAAAACCAGAATGGTTAACATAACAGAAAGATTTGGACTTAGAAAGCAAAAATATAACGCTTGGCATAAAAAGGTGCAGCAGCCTATTTGAGGTCCGAGTTTAGATCGCAGTTTAGACCTGAGTTTAGAACTGAGTGAGACCGATTTATTTGATTATTTAACTGTTTACAACAACTTTGAAAGGGACGCACAAGGTGATGCATATTGTCGGCTAGACGTAGCATTTTCATTATTAGTTGGCATATAAACACATACATGAACAATACTACCTAAATGAACTCCGAGGTATAGATATCTAGATTCGAAAAAAAAAACTACATATAAACTTCTTATCTACAGCAACTAATGAGCCACCAGAGGGATGGCCGGCAGTAGTCTTAGCAGGTCTAATAGAAAATAAATGGTCAGCCAAAACTATCCACATTAAGCAAGTTTTCTGCTAAACAGACAATATAATTTTTAAATAACAGGCTCTCAAGAGTTCTTAGTTTCTCCTGGGCACCATTAATGTTCTGAAAAAAAAAACAGAAACTATTTTGCTAGGACTGGAGCCCATATTGACGCACACGGTTTTTAGTTTCACTTCTAACAGCAGGCCCTCGAGCGTATGGATATTTATTGACCTCTGAACACGACATACTGTTGCTTCAGTGGTTGCCACCACTGTTGGCAGAGTTAAAGGAATGCGCCTAACAGCTCCTGTCGTGGTTATCACAATTATTGACACATTTCTTGCATTTATATGGATTAAAACAGTCTCTAGTAAAATAACCAAAGCCTTGACAATTGAGACATTGCATCGGCTTGTCAATCGGCAACGTACCTCAAAACAAACCTTATTCAATCTGGATTCCGTGTTTAACAGCACGATCTAATTCATCTCTTGATATGAATTTGAACTGGACTACCGGCGTATTACCGAATCTGCTTGCACCTTTTACACTGCTAAGAAGAATAGCTATTTTTTTTCCTTTAGACCAGGGCACTTCGTATCGAAGGAGTTGTCATAGAAACTTCAAAAAAGGTTCATTCATTTGGAAATCGGAGTGGCTTGTGCCCTTTTTAATATTCGAAAGTGGTTGGAAGACAATGAACCCCCCTTCCACGCCCACGATTTCCTCAAACACATCCAATCAAAATTTTGAGATAGCCATTTTGATCAGCATAGTTGATTTCCAGATAGAAACTATTTTTTGGAGAAGGACACTCCCCCACAGCCCCTATGCCTTCCCAAGGCAAGAACCTAATTTGCACTTTGCATAAAAAAATACAAACGAATGGGCATTGTCAGTTTAATGTACATATACTGATATTTAGTAATCAAAATGTTAATATTATTTGATTTATTAAAGTTATAAAAGTAAAAACATTTGCATTTTTTTAGTAAAGTGCAAATTATGTTCTGGCCTTGGGAAGGCATAGGGGTTTTGAGCCCAACTCATGTTAATTTCGGCTCGTTTTGAGTTTGATTCGGTAATTTATTGTAATTTCTGTTCGTTTTGGGTTTCATTTATTTATCAATGCTGATTTGTGGTAGTTTCACGGTTGGTAGATTATTTGATTTTATTTTTTCGCATTTTTGGTTTAATGGAGTTATTTACTTTTCTTTGAAAAACTTATTCTGTGGAAAAAGTTTTTGTAATTAATTTGTGTTCGTTTTATATTGACACAATCTTTTCAGGGAAAAAGAAAATAATTTTTTAAATCCTTTCGTTTTATAGGACTTTATAGTTTTGCTGCTATTTGAATGCTGGAGAAAACTTTCAGCAATTTCGTAATTTTCAGCGATCAGCAATTTTTTGTAATCTTGTTATAATCTCCTTACTTTCAGCTCAAAAAACTTTTTTTTTAATTTAATTTCTGAACGTTTTTGAAATAATGCAGGTTTTGATTTTGACTCACTGTACATGAATAATTAAAACGAAACTTCTATTTTAATTTTACTTTTTTTTTTTAGCTAAATGGCTTTTTCGAAAGTTGTTTAATTTTATTTACGAACGTTTTCATTAGTAATAAATATACGTAACTTACGAATTAACTTGAGTAAGGAACTTGTATATTCGTATATTTTTATTACGTATATTAGGTTCACCCCCTAGTCAATACCTCGCTCTTTACGCCAAATTTCGAATTTTTTCCAATTCTTTAAGAATGACTTCTTAATCACAAAGGCCGTTAATTAGAATAAATAGCTCTTATGAAAGTACTACACAACTTTAACGTATTGAGCGAGGTATTGATTAGGGGGGAGGGGCGAACCCAATCTTATACGTAATAGTTTCTGTTCGTTTTAAGTTTTGATGTTGAAAAGCTTTCAATTGAAAAGTTTTTCAGTTGTTTTTTCTATTTAAATTCTCATTGTTTTTTTTTTAAATAATGCTGAGAAATCCAGCGCCAATGTTGCTTCCCCCATGAAATCTTCCTCCATGAAAAGATTCTCCCACTTAACCCCCCCCCCTCCACTACCAGAATAAATCCAACGTGAAATCGTCTGTATACTTCCCAATAACGAATACTATACGGTATGTAAACATTGGGCAAAGTTCATAACTTGCAGCTTTTCCCTCCAGAACTATGGGGGATTACGTCATCCTCAAAGACATAGTTATTATATTTTTCGACCATGCTGAACAAAATGGCTGTCTCAAAATTTTGATCGGGTAACTTTGGAAAAAATAAACGTGGGAGGGGGCCTAGTTGCCCTCTATTTTTGGTCACTTAAAAGGGCACAAGAGATTTTAATTTCCGTTCGAATGAGCCCTCCCGCGATATTCTAGGACCACTGGGTCAATACGATTTTCCCTGGGAAGAAAAAAAAACAAACAAATAAATACGCATCCGTGAGCTTTCTTCTGACAAAAAAAATACAAATTTCGACATTTTTGCATATAGGAGCTTGAAACTTCTACAGTGTGGTTCTCTGATGAGCTGAATCTGATGGTGTGATTTTCATTAAGGTTTTATGACTTGTAAGGGGTGTTTCTCCCTTTTTTTCGAAAATAATGCAGATTTTCTCAGGCATGTAACTTTCGATGGGTATATCTAAACTTGATGTGCTTTGAAATCAGCATAAAAATTTTATTCTTTTGATGTATCTATTGGTACCAAAATTCCGTTTTTTAGAGTTTCGGTTACTATTGAGCCGGGTCGCTCCTTACTTACAGTTCTTTACCACGAACGTTTGATTTTGTTTTATTTATAAAGTCCGGAAAAAAAGAAGACCTTAGTCACATACGACTTCAAAAAAAAATACATACGACTCTAATAAAATCGGAACAGATTCAAAAACACACTCAAAATAATAAAGAGTACATAATACGTATATATAGAGGGGATCACTGCCCCAGAATCCCGTAACCGACATGTATAATTTTGTTACAGATCCTGGGTCGCCTTGTCTTATTGTAATGAAAGTCGGGCACCGTGGCTTTTACAACAAGACATTCAAAATGTGTCACGAAATATGAAATAGGATTAATAAATAAATATGTTTGGGAATGAAGCGTAATGGTTTTAAGGTGTTTAGTGAATGTTTAGAAGGAGTTTTAACTAGATCAAGACACACTATGTCCATACATGTTGTCAAAAGAGTATAAAATGAATATATTTGGAAGGCCTTAGATTGTTAAGTAGGAACTTTCAGGCCATGTTGAGGGGTATGTTGAAATAGCCGAAAGACACTATGTGCATGTTACCACCACTGCTACTGCTACGACTGTTACTTTTATTGAGACTAAGGATTTTAAGGTGGAACTTTCGGGAAATTTTGAGCGGAATGTCGATCTAATTCAAAACACGCTATCTATATTCAGGTTATCAAAAGGGCGTACCAGCTACATACCTGGAACAGCTTAGATCATAAAGTTGAAACTTCAAGTGTATGTTGAACCAACCAGAAGGGAAAATAGTTTATGTACATCCAGGATGTCAATATTATATAGAGGAGATATATTAGGACTGGACTACAGTATAAAGTAAAAACTTTATGGGAAAGCTTATGCTGGTTTAAAACTAAATCAAGGGGTACTCTGTGGATGCCAATGTTCAATAGGGCGTCTTAGCAATATCCCAAGAACGACTGAGGGCATTAGATTGAAATTTTTAGGGCTACTTCTATTGCTACTTCTGATATTACCAGTGGACTAAATCATAAAAACTTAAGTGAATCCAGGCCAGGAAGATAGTATAGATACAATTTCTTAGTAAAAAAAAAAATAGGGTATTACGTTTTATTTTTCAGGGATAGTTAAGGCATTGTGCACTAAATCAAAATGTGCTATGTGTCCCACAATGTTAAAAGGATGTATGCGTAATATTCAGCACGACAAGTTTGTCATAATGGCACAGATGCCATTTTAACAGATACTGTACCTTAGGAATAGAATAGTATATGAAGTTGAAACTTACAAGGCAAGTTAAAGGGGATGTGAAACTAAATCAAAGTAAAGCATTTGCAACCAGATTGTCAAAAATGTGTCTTTGCAATATCCCAGGATAAAATATGGGATTTACGTTGAACGTTAAGTGTATGCTTGGGATGTTAAACTAAATCAAAATAAACTATGTTCATACAGTTTTGTCCATAGGTCATATCTTTGACACCTCCGGAACGGCTATGTGTGTTAAGTTAACATTGTCAGGGAATTTTCAGTGGAAAATTGAACTACATTAAATGTACTAAAATGTAAAATGTATCCAGGGTTGTCAAAAGATGTATCTGTGATATCCCAGGAAAGATTAAGGGACTTCAATTGAGACCTTCAGGGCATTTGGAAGGGGATAGATGCTTAACATATCTCTATATTGAAGATAGTATAGAGGTTCAGTCGCATAGAACACGGAAGATCATGCAGATTTTCATTCCATATATTTGAATATTTTTCCCCTTAACCATCGATCCAAGGCGTTTTAGCGCAACATTTAGATAGTACTCATTGTCGAACATATAAATTGTGAGCCGAAATCTGGATTCTGAAAGAGAAAACCAAAAGAAATAAAATACTATTTTCTTAATCATAGGCAGCGCAATAGCGCTGTCTAAGTAAAGAACGATGTGGAGACAATATATTATTTATTTATTTTATTTTTCTTTTGGACCAGGGCACTTCGTATCGAAAGATTTGCCGTAGAAACTTCAAAAAGGGCTCGTTCGATTAGAAACTGAAAGGGCTAGTGCCCTTTTTAATTGTTGAAAGTGATTGGAGGGCAACTAACACCCCTTCATAACCACCATTTCCCCAAACACATTCAATCAAAATTTTGAGATAGCTATTTTATTCAACATAGTTGAAAAAATCCGAAAGCTATGTCTTTAAGAATGACACTTCCCCCCCCCAGTCCTCAGGGCAAGGGTTGTAAATTATGCCACGTGGGCATATAGGGTTCTTATAGAAAGCATTGTCGTAGAAACATCAAAAAGGGCTCATTAGATTGGAAGTTGAAAGTGTTAGTACTATTTTTAATAGTCGAAAGCGATTGGAGGGCAACTAACCCCCCTGTCCGCCCACCATTTCCCCAAACACATCCAATCAAAATTTTTAGATAGGCATTTTGTTCAACGTAGTTGAAAGGTCCGGAAATTATGTCTTTGAGAATGAGACTCCCCCCAAAGCCCTCAGGGCAAGGGTTGTAATTTATGCGCCGTGGGTATATAAGGTTCTTATAGAAAGTGTTGTCTTAGAAACTTCAAAAAGGGCTCATTCGATTGGAAATTCAAAGGGTTAGTGCCCTTTTTAATAGACGAAAGTGATTGGAGGGCAACTAACCCCCTCTGACGCCCACTATTTCCCCAAACACATCCAATCAGAATTTTGAGATAGCCATTTTGTTAATAGGAAGTTGAAAGGTCCGGAAATTATGTCTGAGGTTGACGACCCCCCCCAGCCCCCAGGGCAAAGGTTGTAAGTTTTGACCTGGGGGCATATAAGGTTTTTATTGAAAACGTTGTCGTAGCAACTTCAAAAAGGGCTCATTCACTTGAGAATTGAGAGTTCTAGTGCCCTTATTAATAGTCAAAAGCGATCGGGGTGAATAGATCCCCCACGCCCATCATTTCTCCAAACACTTTCAATCAACATTTTGATATAGCCATTTTGTTCAGCGTAGATGAAAGGTCTGAAAATTATGTCTTTAAGGATGAAAACTCCCTCCTCCCCCATAGCCCTTGGGATAAGGGTAGTAAGTTATGCCCTTGAGGCATATAAGGTTTTTATAGAAAGTTTGGTTGTAGAAGCTTCAAAAGGGTTCATTCGATTGGAAATTGAGAGGACTAGTGCCTTTTTTATTAGTCAAAAGATATCAGAGGACAACCCCCCCCCCCCAACGTCCGTCATTTCTTCAAAAACTTCCAATCAAAATTTTCAGATAGCCATTTTGCTCAACGTATTTAAAAGGTCCGGAAATTATGTCTTTGAGGATAACAAATTCCCCCCTCAGGGCAAGTGTTGTAAGTTATGCCCTGGGGCATATGAGGTTTTTATAGAAAGCGTGGTCATATAAACTTCGGAGGGGGCTTATTGGATTGGTAATCAGACGCTGTAGTTCTCTTTTTAAGAGTCAAAGTGATCGGAGGGCAGCAACCCCCCCCCCACGCAGACAGACACACGTCATATTGTCCCGAAATACAATCTAATAGAAATTTCTATTGCCCTTATTAATAGTCAAAAGCAAGTGGAGGGTGAATGGTCCCCCTGTTTCCATGATTCCTTCAAACACTTTCGATCAGCATTTTGATATAGCCATTTTGTTCAACGTAGATGAAAGGTCTGAAAATTATGTCTTTGAGGATGAAAACCCCCTCCTCTTCCCATAGCCCTCGCGATAAGGTTAGTAAGTTATGCCCTTGAGGCATATAAGGTTTTTATAGAAAGTTTGGTTGTAGAAGGTTCAAAAAAGGTTCATTCGATTGGAAATTAAGAGGACTAGTGCCTTTTTTACTAGTCAGAAGAGATCAAAGGACAACCCCCCCCCACCCCCATGCTCGTCTTTCCCCAAACCCTTCCAATCAAAATTTTCAGATAGCCATTTTGCTCAACGTATTTGAAAGGTCTGGAAATTATGTCTTTGAGGATATCAAATCCCCCTCAGAGCAAGTGTTGTAAGTTATGCCCTGGAGAAATGAGGTTTTTATAGAAAGCGGGGTCATATAAACTTCGGAGGGACTAATTGGATTGATAATCAGACGCTATAGTTCTCTTTTTAAGAGTCAAAGTGATCAGAGGGCAGCCCCCCCCACACACACACAGACACACGTCGTATTGTCCCGAAGTGTATCTAATAGAAATTTTGAGATAGCCATTCTATTCAAAATAGTGTAAATATAATATAACAAGGATTTTGGGGTTAAAACAAACCCCAGAGATTAGGGACAAGGGTTTTAAGTTATGCCCAGGGGGTATTTAAGGTATTTTGGAAGGGATGGTTGATTAACTTTAGAAGAGGCTCATTTAGTTGAAAATTGAAAGTTCTAGTTTCTTTTTAAGCGTCAAAAGGGATGGACGGCATTTAGCCCCCCCCCCCTCTCCTACACCCCCTCCTTTCACTAAACGCATATGATTGAAATAACGAGACACCTATTTTTTTTCAAAATAGTCCAAAAAACATAAAATAATGTCTCTAGGGATAACACAACCCCCCAGCGCCCAGGGGATAGGGTTGTAAGTTATTTTATGAGGAAATATAAGGTTTTTATTGAATGGGTGGTCGTATAAATATCAGATGGGACTTATTTGATTTGAAATTGGAAGTTATAGTGCCCTATTTAAGAGTCAAAGTGATTTAAGGTTAAACAGTCCCTCCTCCACGCTCAGTATTTACCTTAACACCTCCAATCAAAATTTGTAGATAACAATTTTATTCATCGTAGTTGAAGGTTTCGAAAATTATGTCTGTGAGGAATAAAACGCCCCCCTCCCCCCTCCCCTTCCCTAAAGCTCTCAGGGAAAGCGTTGTAAGTTATGCCCTTAGAGCATATAAGGTTCTTATAAAAAGGGTGGTCGTATATGTTTTGGAGGGGATTCATTGGATTGGTAATCATAAGTTCTACTGTCCTTTTTAAGAATCAAAGTGATTAAAGCGCAGATAGACCCACCCCCCTCCACACACATACACAAACATGTCGTTTTTTCTGAGATGTATCCAATTGATATTTTGGGACAGTCTTTTTATCCAAATAGGCCATATATCATATAACCAAGCTTTTGAGGTTGATACAAACCACCAGAGCCTGAGGGCGAGGGTTGTAAGTTATGTTCCTGGGGTATTTAGGTTCTTATAGAAGTATGGTTGTATAAGCTTTAGAGGTGGATCATTTGGTTGAAATCTGGCTCCCTTTTAAGAGTCAATAGTGATGGAGGTCAAGTACCACCCCCCCCCCCAACTACCCATCTTTTCACCAAATGCTTCTGATTGAAATTGTTGGATGGCAATTTTGTTTAATTTAGTCCAAAAAACATATAACGATGCTTCCAGGGTTGGCACAACCCCCAAGAACCCTGAGGCAAGGGCTTTAAGTTATTCCCTGGGGACATATACGGTTTTGCGGAATGGGTGGTCGTATTCGATTCAGATAGGTCTCAATTGATTTTAAATTGAAAGTTATAGTGTCCTTTTTAAGATTCAAAGTGACTTTGGATAAACCTCCACCTCCCACGCCCATTATTTCCCATAATAAATATCAAAACAAAGTTTTGAGACATTAATTTTTTCAGCATTGTTGAAAGGTTCAGTAATTATGCGTAGCAATATTTGTAGTAGTAGTAGTAGCATTAGCAGCAGTGTGCAAATAGCACCTTTTTTCCACATCCCCTTCAACACACGATGAAAATTTTAACTTAATACCGTCAACCGGTCCTGAAGCATTGCTGATATGTCTTCTTGACAACCTATATGGGCATACTGTATTTCGATTTATTTCAATACAGTCGCAATATGGACCAAAATTTTCTCCTTAATACCCTTAGGTTTAATAGTTGTAGCAGTAGCACCAGAAAATATAGTAGTAGAAGTAGGAGTACAGTTAATAGCAGTAATAGTAATAATTGCAGTAGTTGTAGGACTAGAAGTATTATTATGATGCAAATATTGTCTTTTGGTTAGTTCAACACGATGTCACCCACGAAACTGTTCCTTAGATATTGCTGATATGCCCTTTTGACAACCTGCACACGGATGGCAGGCTGTCATCCGTACAACAGAAATATTCTCTGAAAATTTCACCTTCATACCTTCATAGGTCATGAATTTTGAGCTAGTTGATTGGAGCTAATTTGATTGAAAACTAAAAGTTCCAATACCCTTTTAAGAGTCAAAACTGATTGGAGGGCAAGCAGCCCACCTCTTTAGCTCGTAATTTTCCAGACACTTCCAATGAAAATTTTAATACAGCCATTATGTTCAGCATAGTTGAATGGTCTAGTAATTATATCTCTAGAGTCATTTGGTAGGTCAACCCCCAGAGTCATGTAATTTGCCCATTATACTTAAGAACTAAATGTTGTTCTAAAATTAAATCAAAACACGCTGTTTGTATGCTGGTTGTCAATAAGACATCTCAGCAATATACCAAGAACGACTGAGGGTATTAAGTTCAAGTTTTTGGGGCTACTTTTATTACTACTTCTGCTCTTAAAATTTTACTAGATCAAAACAGTGTAATTGTATCCAGGTTGTAAAAGAGCATAGATAATAGTTTTTGGGAAGGGTATTAACTTTTATTTATCAGGTCAACTAGAGGATGTATATGACCAAATTAAACACTACTATTTGTATCGTGATTTTCAAAAAAATCTATGTTGTTAAAAATTGCTGAAGAGTGGCTGGTGGGTCCCTTATATAAAATATAAATATAATATATACTCCTATATTAAATAGGAGTACCAAAGGTGTGAGAATATCAATAGATATTTAAGAAATCGAAATTATGTCGTTAAAGGTATTACATATAATTGACTCCCCGTTTATCTCAATTTGATCGAATGGATTCCAAAGCCACATTTGCCGGCTCGGGACATAACATTGCCTTTTTATGTTTTCCATCCCCTCCGCTCTACTAAAAAAGGCATTTGAGACTATTTTAGACGTTGGCCCTTGCGAGCAGTTTCTCTCGTCATTTACAAACTGTGAAAAACTTGATACGTACGCAATTATTTATAAGAAAAAACTTATTTTTCAGCACAACACACTCGTTAACTTGTATTTAATTATACCATTTACCTAACACTAATGGAGTAGTATTTTGTTACCGTTTTTGTTATATTTGAACCGATAAATATATGGATTTTATTTCGGTCCATGTACATTCTCCCCCCATCCTTATGAACCCTGTCCAATCCCTTTTCCAGAGCTTCGGTTTATAATCGACAAAAGCCTTTACTTTTCTTACCAATTCTATCAATTGAGACAGCCTTAATCTTAACTTCACGACAATTGCATCTGAATGGTTTAAAACGGGCCGAATAATTCTGTTATAAGTGCTCAGCAAATCGTCATATAGCCTCTTTGCGTCCGGACTTGATTTAACCTGAAACAGTCCAAGGAATGCTAAAGTCAGAAGAGCTTTGCTAAGCATAATAAAAAAAAATCCCAACACACAACTTTACATGAAGATGGTTCCGGAATCCATCTCAACTAGTTTTCCCCAGGAAAAATGCTCTGACCTTAGCGCTTTGAAGCGGTGCTTGGAACTAAAATTGAGACTTGCGCCGTTGTACTTTTTTTCAACTTGTTGACGATTAATTTGGACTGTTCGACTGAATATGCATTACAATATTAAAAAATGGATTCCTGTCTTCGTAATGTTAACCGTGAATAAATAAAATGAAGCCCAAAATGAAAACGAAAATTTTAAGCAAAATAATTATATTGCTAAGGACAAAAGCGGTAATTCTTGGCTAAAATCGGTCAAGAGGTCAATTGAAAATTACGGTCAACATGTTGTATGGGCTCTGGCCTCCTAATAGCTTTTGAAAAATGGTAGAACAGCTCTAAGGCAAAGTAAATTTGACAGACCAAACAGATAGATTCTTAAAAGGGATGCCTGGACAAAATATTGTTATCGTCTAGAAGGTTGAATAAAAAAAGTAATAAAAGTTAAAGTTGACTCTGATGTTCTTATTTGTCATTTTTTATTTGTAGAATTCAACAGAAAAACAGAACTCACACGATAGCAATCAACGCACAATTTAGAGGATTATTTATAAATAACCAAATTCGTGTTTAAAAACATTAAAATACAACTAAGGCCGCAGCAAAAATATTACACTTCTCACTTAAAGCACGTAACAAGGTTTTTTTTTACCTACCATCTTGAGAATTCAGTAATATATCAGCCTTTATTTAAAAGGGAGTTTTCAGTAAACTTTGTGGACGCGCTTATGTAAAGATTTCCATTGAAAAAGAAAGGTCGGTTCATACATAGTTGATTTTGGGCCTGCTAAACTTGTATTTTACCAATTTTGAGGGGTATACTTTTAGACCTCTAGTTTCAGGCTATTTAGCTTGTCACTTTGGCTATTTAGCTTAATCGCTTTGCACTAAAATCAAGAATTAGTTTAACTATTTTCACGTTATCACCATGCGTGGTACATGATGCAAACATGTAATTCATTGTCCAAAGCTACAATTTATTAGAAAAGGAGGGCATTTGAGATATCTGAAATATGTTTTTCTGTAATAGTATGTGATATTTATCGGAAAAAAGCTACCAAGTCACGGTAATAAATAGAAAAATAAAAATCCATACATATATAAAATTTTTAGATTTGTAATTAGACTTGAACAACTTGCTATCCATAACCTTCAACTTCTAACGTTCCCCTTGCTTAGCCCAAGAAATATTTCGAATGGTATATTTTTTTTTCTCACTCAGACGTACCAGCCACCCTTTATTGATTTCTGACGCTCAAATATATTATCTCTTAAACCCTTTAGTGCTTCACAAATTAAATAAAACACTACACACCTTCACACATAGACCCACAATCTGGGAAAGAGTAATAACCCGTTTTTGTTCTTTCATGTTTCATTTTTCTCCGAGAAGCAATCAATCACCCCGTAGTTCAATTAAATAAAAAAAATCAACTGAAAGTAAGGTGCAAAATTAAAACTCGCGAAAAGAAATCATTACGTATATTAGGGTCTTGCCCCCTCCTCAGTACTTCTTAGTTGAAAAAACTTGTTTTTTGTTTAATTTCTGATGGTTTATGTAATTAATGCGGGGAAATCCAGCTCCCCCTCCCATGGAAAATTCCCCTCCCCCACAAAACTTCTCCATGAAAAGATCCTCCCATTTAAGCAACCCCAAAAGAAAATCAAACCCCTCCCCCCTCGAAAATCATATTTGAACTTCCCAATAGCCAATATTATATCTAAGCAATGTGCAAAGTTCATAAATTACAGCCTTTCCCCCGGAGGCTGAGGGGGGTCAAGGCATCCTCAAAGACATAATTTTAGATTTTTCGACCATGCTGAAGCAAATTACTCTCTCAAAATTTTGATCGGATAATTTTGGGTAAAAAAGGGGTGGGACAGGGGTAGCTACCCTCTAATATTTTTGGTAAATTAAAAAGGGCACCAGAACTTTTGATTTTCAATCAAATGAGCCGTCTCTCAATTTTCTAGGATCACTGGTTTGATACGATCACCCCTGGGGAAAAAAAATAATTAAACACACATCCATGATCTTGCTTCTGGCAAAAAATCAAAATTCCACATTTTTGTATATAGTGGCTTGAAACCTCCACAGTAAGGCTCTCTAATATCCTGAATCAATCTCATGGTGTGATTTCATTAAGATTACTTGCTTTTTCGGGGTGTTTCCCTAAAAAGCTTTTATTGCTTTTATTGTTTTAAAAAATAGCGTTGTGAGAAAGAGTCTAACTTTAGCGTAAAGAGCGAGGCGTTAAGGAGAGGACAGCCCCTTTCATATACGGAATAATTTGTGATCGTTTTAAGTTTTAATGTTACTCCTTACTTTCAGTTAAATAAACTTGTTTTTGTTATTTAATAACCACTAGGACTGATGACTGAGACTCGAGAAAGCATCTTTGTAAAATTAATATAACCAAAATTCTTATTTTATAGAAAAGAACTGCATTCTAGAAATGAACTGCGCTGGCTTCCAAGATGAGAATGTCAGAATTTTTTATGTTTTGACTAAAATGTACATAGTGCCGTTTGCTTGAATATCCGATTTCTAGCGAATTCATTCTATTTTATATCTTGCTTCTACGCAAGGCAGTTCCCGGCATATACTTCTACAACGAAGAGTTGAGACTATCGTAGAATGAACACTTGTTCGTGTCAAATAAGACAGAAGTGTAGTCTGTGAAATTTTTGGATAGTAGGGCCTATACTACATATGGATTCCAAATTTATAGACGAATGTTCTATGAGGATTATATAAAAAAAGATAAAAATTCAAGCAATAATAGTAAGTTTTACATATTGATTAATTCCCGTGGATAGAGAATATTCTAACGATTTAAGTGCATAACAGGCAACATTTCTCGGGGTAAGGCAGGTATTCAAATAATAATTATTGGCCTCTTTTCAATTTATTAAAATAGATGCATTAACACTAAAGTTCCCGTCCTTTTTTTCAAATAAGCCAACGAAGAATTGTGTCCTATCTCGTTACGGCCAAGGCAATTCATTAGCTTCTGCTCTACATCAGCTTTTCCCCTCTTAAAAATTTTCCTTTTAATTATTCCCTATTAAAATATCTGTTTTATTAGGCCACTCATCAGCCAAGCAGCATCGCAATATAAAAATATGTGAACGAGCATGTAATAGCTCGGATTGTCAAAAATACTTTCAAGAGAGGCATAAGCATGATAATATAAGTCAATTTGAAAATTTTCTTTTAAGTTTTAGTCCAAACATAATGAAAATACATAATAAACAGGTGGAGTTTGTAAAAGCCCAAACATTACGGTTGTATGTCCTGCAGCTTTTGTCAGCGGAGTTCCCTTTTTTTTTTCTTTTTTTATAAGCTAAATGGTTAACATAAACAAGGAAATAACGTAACGAGGTGGAAGACCCTATACAACATTAGGAAAAAAATACAAAACACTCACATATTATAAACCATAAGTAACGCTAAGTACAAGATGGTAAACGAAATCCTGTCTTTATACAAAAACAGCTGAAATACCTGAGCTTTTATTAAGGGACTGAGCTACACTCGGTAAAAAGAAAAAAAATTAATCTCTTTCGCAAAACGACATAAATTTCATTTTATATTATTGCCTGTAGAAATTAAAATCATTAAGATATTGGACGTCTGGGTATTTGTACCGTCATTCAGAGGAAAAATGATTTTTCAAAATTAATTAGAGACTTAAGTGAATTTCTTTAAGTCATGACCTATCTAGATCGTTTTCTCACACCAGAAAACGGGCAATTATCTTATTATGAACAATCTTATTAAACGAACAATAATCACCGAATCTTAGCCCCTGGTATGCAAATTACTTCTGTAATTGTACTGCCGAAATATGTAGCATTTATTGCGAAGTAACTAAGAATCTAAAACTCACTTCACATCTACCAAACGAGAATGTCTTTTTCTAAAAGCTTAGAATCAAGTAATTTTTTAACAAATACATTACTATTTGAAACTCCTCCTACTTATCCTCAAAGCTTTCAACCTTCACGGGTGTCTAATTCCAGTCAGCACACGATTTACAAAAATTTTAAGGTTGCTGGGAGGGGGAAAAGAATTTTCATTAGTTGTTGTTTTTTATATTGTTTCTGAACATCAAGAAATGGTAGTGTGCCAATTTTCAGAAAAAAATTAAGCAGTACCAGTAGTAAGCAGTAGCGGCAGTACTAGTAGTAGCAGTACAATTAATAGTAGTAGCCTTAGCCTTAGTAGCAGTATTGGTAGTAGCAGTAGTAATCGTAGTAGCAGCAGTAGAGGTAGTATCAGTATTAGTTGCAGTAGTATGAGTAGAAGCAGTAAAGGTACAGTTGCAACATAGTCACAGTAGTAGTATTAGTACTAGTAGTACTAGTTGCAGTATTAACAGCAATGTACAGTTAGTGTAGTGGTAGTAGCAGTAGTATTAGAATTAGTAGTAGTAGTAATGGCAGTAGTAGTAGCCGTAGTACTAGCAGTTCTTGTAGTAGTAGTGGTAGCAGTAAAAGTAGGGTGTACGTATTTCCTTTTGGCCAATTGATCTTCCTGTTTAAGAATTCTCTGGAAGTTCCAACTTAACACCAAATCCATTTTTGAATTACACCTATATTGACAATCTCCATGCACATACTGTGTTTTGTTTTAGCTCAAATTTTGCCTCAATAATCTCTAAAAATTTCCACCTTCATACACTTAGCCTTGATGGCACTATTGTCATAGAAGTAGTGGTAGTAGTAGGAGAATTAGTAATTAGCAGCAGCAATAGTGTTGTATCAGTAGCAGTAGTAAAAGTAGTAGCAGTTTTTATAGCAGTAGCAACGTGTAGCCTACATGTTGCCTCTTGGTCAGTTAAACATTTCCCTCATAATATCCCAGAAGTTTGATCTTGATTCGGTAAGCCGTTCCTAAATATTACCGATGCGCCCTTTTGATCCCCCTTTTGATGACTTTTCCATTTTAATACTCTTAACCTTACAAATAAATGCAATTAAAGTAGTAGTTGGATTAGTTTAGTAGCAGTAGTAGTAGCAGTAGTAGTAGTAGTAATAGTATTAGTAGTTGCAGTAGTAGTAGTAGTAGTAGTAACAATAGTAGCAGTAGTAGTTGTATTAATAGAAGCATGCGCATATTACCTTTAGTTCAATTGATCTTCCGCTACTTCCAACTTAATACCCAAATCAATTCTGAAGATACACCCTTTTGACAATCTGCATCCACATAGTGTGTCTTTATTTAGGTCAGACTTTCCCTCAATAATTCTGTTAAATTTTCACCTTCATACGCTTAGCCTTAATCATACTAGTGTCATAGTAGTAGTGGTAGTAGTAGAAGTAGTAGTATTGCCTTTTTGGTCAATTGATATCCTTGCTCATTATTTCTAGAAATTTCCAAACCAATATACTCAGTCATTCCCGAATTATGTCCTTTTCACAACCGGTATGCACATAACGTATTTTGATTTACGTCAACACTCCTACACTCCCTCAACATTCTCTAAAAGGTTCACCTGCAAAGTTAACAGAGCCCATCTTTCTCAATAACATATACTGTATACAAACAGTGGACGAATTGCTTAACTTGCAGACCTTACCCTTAAGGCTGTCTGTGTGTGGGGATGGGGCGGGGGTAGGAGAAGTGGTATGGAGGGCTATCTCAAAATCTCGATCGGATGCAATTAGCAAAAAGAGAGTGTGTGGTTACTTTTAACTTTTAAGAAAGGCACTAGAATTTCCAATTTCCAATCAAAAAAGCCCCCTCTGAATTTTATACGATCACCCCTGCAACAAAAACCTTATATGTTAACAATGGGCAACTAGCATAACCTATAGGTATTACCCTGAGGGCTGTGGGGAGAGGTGCGTGACATCCCCAAACACATAATTACTGGACCTTTTCAACTATGCAGAACAAAATGAATATATAAAAAAAAATTTTGGACGGGTTTGGGACGGGTCATCAAATGACCTCCTCTCAAAGTTTCTACGACGACTACTTCTGTACGATGTGCCTTGTTGAAAAAAATTTTTGTGGCGACGTCGCTCTTTACCTAGGCAGCATATTGCGCTGCTTATATACGCTTTTCCATTATTTATCTAAAAGTAAAAATTTATTTGACGCATCCTCTCCTCTTCCTAAGCCAAAATTTTCTTCTCTTAGAACCTGATCTACACCCTCTTTTAGTCTAACAAGTATCATTTTGCTAAGTAATTTACTTCCTACAGAAATGGTTTTGGAGAAATGGTCTATAATAACGGTTCATGTTTTATGAATACCTTGTAATTTGAGGGACAAATGGTATACTGCACGCCAGTGTGGCCTCTGAGACTGGGGAACTATATAAATATTCTGTCAACAGTTTTTGAAATTTCTGTTTGATAATATTTCAGTCCTGTTCTGCCCAAAATAACTGTTTTATATCCTAAAATGCTTGATTATGACATTTTCATGCATTTTAATCTCTTTTGCGATTTAAAAGGACACTAGATCTTTCAAATATCATGCAAGTGAACTCTCTTTAAGCAATCTACAACCACCTTAGGGACAAAAACATGTATACGCGACTACCCATATCTGGAAAAGTAAGTTCTGAGTTCTGAGTCTCTGAAAAAACTCAGTTAAAAGAGTTAAATAAGAAGTTTCATATTTTGTGAATAATGTCTTTGGGGCTCTCATACATGCCAAATTTCATTGTATAATTTTCATCAAGACCACGCCCGTTTTTGGGGGATTGGAACCGCTATTTCTTAAAAAGGGCAAATTTTGTTTTGTTAATAACTTTTGATGAACAACTTTCATATTGATAAATGTTGCATATTTAGAATAAGCCTAAATGACCGATGTTGTTCTTTCCTATTGTTTTCTACGATATTAGTAGAGATGCCTCATGAGCTCCCACCCCTCACCCCGGCTGCCACCTACAACTTTTTTACATAGTTTAATGAGGACAGGGTCAATGACCTCTTTCTCCATGACCTCTTTCTCCAGGTGTGTTTTTGGCACGCTCTCAACGAATGTCAAGGTCAATGTTGTTGTTGTTCAAGCCAGATGTTACGAGTTTCCGGGAAACAGTATTTGTTATTGTTGTTTCCAAGCCAAATGTTATGAGTTCCCGGAAACAGTTAATTAATGTCTGACAGATGACGTCAAGTTAATTAATGTCCTTGCATTTCCAAAGAGAATTGTCACCGAGAAACAGTTAGATCACACATGATGTCATGATTGATTGATTGACACGAAAGGGGAATTAATTTGTTGTTCTATAGAGAATTGATTCACGAAAGGGGAATTAATTTGGAGTTCTAACAAGAGAATCGTTTCCGAGGCAGATGTTTTGATCTTAGCGCGCGAAAAGGTTTCCAAATAATTTGAAATGCATTAGCGCAGAGATGCCAAACAAAAGGAACATGCTGAAATTCCGTTTGGGGGGTAATTTTGGCGAAACCGTTTTAGCTATTTTATGGAATTATTTCGGCGAAACACTTAGAGACATTATAAAATATGATTTTTGAAGAGATTTTGGAGGAGGTTTTGAGTGTGGTCGTTATAATACACAAGTTTCAATTGAACAGTGTTGTGAGGTCCTCTACCCCAACCCAAAGGGCCCCGATTGCTCTACCCCAACCCAAAGGGCCCCGATTGCTCTACCCCAACCCCAAAGG
>JAQQPU010008051.1:17126-36850 GCA_029168905.1 Artemia sp. Kazakhstan ARC1039
TTAATTAACGCAAATTTGCGTTAATTAAGTAAAATTACACTACTTTAGACTACGTTAGGGGGATGCGCGCTCCCCTCTCTGGATCCGCCACTGGAGTGGGGGCAATTGCGGGTGGGGCACTCGCGGTTGAGTTAAGGTCTAAAGCTATGATATAGATTTGACACATTAATAAACATATATGTCAGATATTAAGTAATCGTCCCATTGTTAATATTTGAGTCTCTTAACTAAAATGGCTGCTGACCACTGTGTTAGTTGAATGCTGTGAACTTGAGTGCCTCTTCTCTTCTGAATGAGATGGCATATGGTTTCAGTCTGCATTTGATTACTCAGATTCAGCAACAGGAAATGTGTCCTATTTCAGGCAAATTGCAAACTCATTTAAATATTGTGCTGTACCTGTATCAGTGATTAAATAAAAAAAAAGTTTTTTCACCTGAAATTAAGGAGCAACATTAAAACTTAAAACGAACAGAAATTATCAAAGACAGCGCAATCGCGCTACCTAAGAAAAATAACGATGTTGGCGCTATGTATTATTTTTTTTGTCCTTTAGACCAGGGCACTTTGTATCGAAGGAGTTGTCGGAGAAACTTGGAAAAGGGCTCATTCGATTGGAAATTGGAATGGCGAATGCCCTTTTTAGTAATGGAAAGTGATTGGAGGGCAACTAATTCCCCTCCCACGCCCACCCTCCCATCTTCCCATTATGTTTAAAAACTAAATTTTGCCTTAAGGTTAAATCAAAATGAACTGTGTTAATTCTAATTCCCAATAAGGCATCTCAGCAGTATCGCAAGAACGACTGAGGGTATTATGTTTAAACTTTCGGGGCTACTTCTGTTCTTAAGATTTAACCAAATCAAAATAGCGTAAGTGCATCCAAGCTATCAAAGAAAATAAACAGATTTTTTTGCGAATGGTATCAAGTTTTCTATTTCAGGTCAACTAGAGGAGGTATGGAACTAAATTAAACACTACTATTTGTGTCCAGATTTTTAAAAGGGTGTATGTTGTTAAAAATTGGTGAAAATTTTTCTCCGGCATACAAATAGCGGTAAATTTTTCGTTATTCATATTATTGACTTACGAATAAAGTTTTAACCAAATCAAAATAGCGTAAGTGTACCCAAGCTATCAAAGAAAGTAAACAGATTTTTTTGCGAATGGTATCAAGTTTTCTATTTCAGGTCAACTAGGGGAGGTATGAAACTAAATTAAACACTACTATTTTTATCCAGATTTTTAAAAGGGTGTATGTTGTTAAAAATTGGTGAAAATTTTTCTCCGGCATACAAATAGCGGTAAATTTTTCGTTATTCATATTATTGATTTACGAATAAAGTAAGCATACCATTCGATGCCTTTTTTATGCTCTTTCCAAATATAATAACCATTATTGTCGGAAATGAATTTTACCTCCCCCACCCCTATATATGCCTATTCAGGGTATATATTTGCACATTAGGGGGTGAGGGTAAATTTTATTTCTGATGTAAATGAGAGTTGAGTTTAAACTTTCCACCCACCTCCTTAATGTGCAAGCATATACCCTGAATTGGTGTATATAGGGGTGGGGGGGTAGAATTCATTTCCGACAAAAATGATTATTATATTTTGAAAGAGCATAATAAAAGGCATCGAGTGGTATGTTTACTTTATTCATAAGTCAATAATATGAATAACAAAAAATTTACATAGCAGGCCAAACTATAAAGTCTTAAAAAACGAAAAAGTTTAAACTATTATTTTGTTTTTCCCAGAAAAGACTATGTCAATATAAAACGAACAGAAATTAATCAAAAAACTTTTTCAACAAAATAATTTTTTCAAAGAAAAGTAAAGAACTCATTTAACAAAAAAAAGAGCAAAAATTAAATAAAATAATCTACCAAGCGTGAAACTACCACAAATCAGCATCGATAAATAAATGAAACCCGAAACGAACAGAAATTACAATAAATAACCGAGTCAAACTCAAAACGAGCAGAAATCAAAATGAGCAGGGCTCAAAACGGCTATGCCTTCCCAAGGCCAGAACATAATTTACACTTTACTGAAAAAAATACAAATGAATGTGTATTGTCAGTTTAATATACATATACTGATATTTAGTAATCAAAATGTTAATATTATTTGATTTATGAAAGTTATAAAAGTAAAAACCTTTTTTATTTTTCAGTAGATTGCAAGTTATGTTCTGGCCTTGGGAAGGCATATAGGTGTTGAGCCCTACTCTTGTTAATTTCTGCTCGTTTTGAGTTTGAAAAAGTTTGCTAAAGTTTACCAGGTTTATAAATGGTCGTAAATGGCCGAAAAACAACGACTTTTGTTGGCCGGTAGTAAAATGTTTTTGTTGTAATATATGTTACTCCGAACAATTTCTTCAAGTACTGTCAGGAGTAATATACTGTGTTAGAAGAGAAAGAAAAACAAAGGAATGGAAAAAGAAAGTGAATGAAAATGTCTTGTGCAAAATTTTCATAGATAGTACTTTACGTCACCGACGATCCGCGTGTTACGCGAAGCGTAACGCACGGAAAAAATTTTGGATGTGGTACTTTTTTTTTGTCTTTGGTACATTTTTCATGCAATTTGTGGCACATTTTGTTTCGAGGTGTTGGTAACACTGGCATCAGTTGCTATTCAGTCTCTGACCTGTTAAGAGCTATTTCTGTTAAAAAAGGATTATATTTCGGAATCAATTAGAGACTAAATATATTTCGTCATTGACATCTAACCGGTGTACAATAGTTCAATTTTAAGCCGGATTAACTTTGGAATATATTATAACATTGAGAGTGCAGACATCTATGGACTTTAAAGCTGCTTTTAATGATTGCATATGAAATCTTGAGGACTTTTTTTTTTACCTGGATAATGGATTAATTTCGGCTATGTTTTGAACCAAGACTGTTTTGGGCTGAGCTAAGCAAAGTGATAATGTTTTCGCATTCAGCTATTCTTAATTTTATCCAATCAAACATTCGAACGGGTATTGATGATGAAGTTATTATTAATCATGCAGTGGAGTTTTTTCCTGAAAATACTCTCAAAGATGCTAAAGTTGATTTACGGGCAGAAATATACCCTAGTAGTAAAACAGCACCAAGGAGACAAGGTGATAATGCCTCCGCTCGGCACGTGAAAGATATGATTGATTTGCTTCGGAAGTGTGAAAATGAGGAGCTAACAGTGCCAACGTATGTAATTATTTCACCCACTGAAGTGCCTGTAATTCCTGCTGTTGCTTATCACAAACTTGCTTCCAAAATTTGTGCTCTGGATAGTACCCTTAACTTCATCAAAGAAAAGGTAACAGCTTATGATTTAAATTTTCCGTCACTTCCCATTCCTTATGCTAGTCCTCATACTGAAAGCACTGCCACCATTATCATTTCAAAAGTGCCTACTAAACTTGACCACCCTTCAAAACGGGCTCATGCTATTAATAAAATCCCTGGCCATGAAGCTATTCACAGCATAAGGCCTTCTGGCGATAAGCTGCTTGTTCAGATTAGTCAATCTGCAGCAAATATTTTCAGCGATGCGGTTCCAACCGTATTGAATAGCTGTGACGTCATGATTCAAGAAAAGAAATTTCATGGCATTGTTAAGGGGGTGCCCGCTAATTATGAGGCGATAATTTTTAAGAAATGTGAAGGTGTCATCAACGCTGAACGTTTGGGAAAATCCCTGGCTGTGAAAATTACCTTTGCTGATGCTGTAGCACAGAGTAATAGCCTACGACTCAGGCTCAAGGTGGGCTATGAATCATTCCGGGTTTTTGAATTCCTGCGGCCGCCCCGTTGCTGTCATAATTGTCAATCTACCAACCACATGAAAACCAAATGCGATAAGCCAACAAAATGCAGCCGCTGTGCCGGCTCTCATGTATCATCCCGTGATTCCCCCTGTGTTTTTGATCCAAAATGCGCTAATTGTGGGGGTAATCATGCATCGTATAGCCTAAAATGTCGTATTCTGCGTGATGTCCTGAGCAAACGTGTGATTCGGAAATGACTGTCGAATTGTCCGTCTCAATCTGCTCTTTTAATATCAATGGCACGAAAGATAAAGATGGCTCATTAAATCAAAAAATGAATGATTTTGACATTTTGTTCTTGCAAGAACATTTACTTCCCGCCATCTCCGTTAACTCTCTACGAAGAAGTAGCCACCATATTGTCTTTACCACCAATGCCCGAAAAACAAAAGGCCGACCTTCCGGGGGCCTTGCATGTGTTATCAAACGATTAGCTACTCCTTTGTCACCTATCTTATTTCATTCCTCTGATAACATTATGGCAATACGACTTGGTCACCTTGTATTTATAAATGTATATCTTCCCTGCGATCAGAAACGTCTAGCTTCACTTACTAAGTTTTCTAATGCCGGCTCATCCCTTAAAACTCTGTTATGCAATATTGAAAAGCATGGGTATCGTTGGCTATGGGTATCGTTGGCATGGGTATCGTTGGCATGGGTATCGGTGACTTCAATTGTGATGTTCATAGCTCCTCTCCTCGTGCCAACTTAGTTTTAGATTCGTTGCCTATTGGTTACCGCATAGTACCCAAAGCTCTTAACTACAGTTATATTCATAATAGTGGTACTTTGACCAATATTGATCATTGTATTTGCTCTGCCGATGTTCCCTGTTCTGTCGTTAGTGTTTTTGACCACCTTCCCCTTTCCCTTACTGTGACATTAACCGCTGATCCATCTAATCATCCTTGTGCTGCTAATAAAAAATGGTGTATGAAACGAGAGTGGAGCAAAGCCAATTGGCCTTTATATATTTCTACCCTAAGAGCTCTGTTGTCCTGCGTCAAGATCCCTTTTAGTCTATTGTGCACGAGTGTTTTTTCGCCACAAGCCAGAGTGCAACTGAATGTTTATTATCTTCACTTAGTTAAGTGCATGAAACAAGCTGAGAATGTAGCTGTTCCCCTTGTCCGGGTTAAACTCAAAAATCGAAGTCCAATTTAGAAAGAAGACCCGGGTCTTAAAGCCGTCAAAAATCGTACTAAACTCTGGCTTCGCATCTGGATTGGGTGTGGGCGGCCCTTGCGAGGCCAAGTGTTTGATATAAAGAGTAAAACAAAACCGGAGTTTAAACGGTATCTTCGTTTGGTTCGATATAATGGTGCTGAGTTCCCTAAAAGTGCAGTACAATGGAAAGAAGTCATTAATACGACTAAATTTGATTCATTAGGGACTAGTGATGTTATCCCAGATTCGTCTTGGCTTGGGCATTATAAAAGTATTTTTTGTAAGATTGAGTATAGTGTTCATTATCATTTTCAGTGCTTAATTTCTAAATGTTTGCCACCTAAAGTTTTGCAACGTCATGTTATTCCCGTCTCAACTAAAAGTATTGTTAATTGTATGCTTAAACTTAAGTCTAAATCAAGTGATCTTGATGGGATTAGCGCTCACCATTTACGTTGTGATTGTCCGGCACTAGTCGCTCAGCTCCAGTTACTTTTTCAGTTCTGTTTATCTTTGTCAATGGTGCCTGATTCCTTCCTTTGCGGAACGGTCTCTTCGATTCTTAAACGCGGAAGAGACCCTTTTGATTGCAGTTCATATAGGCCCATCACTGTTGCGTGCAATATTAGTAAGGTTTTTGAATATGTTCTGCTCCCATATATTATTGAACGAACTGCGAAAGACTCTAACCAATTTGGATCTCAACCTCGTATTGGGTGTCAACATGAGCATAAGGCTTTAGCTTCAACTCTTTATGATGCCCAGTCTGAAGGTTATGAATTGCATGTTTGCGCTTTGGATTTATCTAAAGCCTTCGATAGTATTTGCCATGCACAAATGTGGCACTCTTTGTCAGAGTTTGGAGTGAACCCTTCTGTCATTCATGTACTTAAATTTTGGTATAGTAATTCGTTTCTTCGTTTAAAATCTGGTACAGGGTACTGCGGTAATATACCAGTTCAATCTGGAGTACGACAGGGTGGGGTGCTATCACCTTATCTATTTAATGCTTGCATTCAAAATGTGTTGTTAGGAATCAAGCCTTCGTATTTTTATAATTTATCTGATGTGTCTTATATTGCGTATGTGGACGACCTGCTAGTTTTAAGCCGAACCAAGTCTATTTTGGCATTATCGGTGCAACGTATTTCTATGATGTTTCGGGATGTTGGTCTGTTTTGGAATTTTAATAAATGCAAATATTTAGTTTTCAATCCCAAATCATCTGCTCATAATTTCTCCTGTGGATCCTCAGTAATTCGCAATGTTGCGAGTTTACGGTGGTTAGGAATTAGTATTGTTCTACACTCACTTTTTTGCGACTTCAAGTTTTGAGAGATGTAAAAGAAAAGTTGAAGATCGGATATGCGAAAATTGTACCTAACGGTGGAAAATATTCACGCCGAGCTTTAGCTAAAATGTATTCCACATATTGTGACCATTCTGTCTTGTTTTTAAGTGGAATGTATTGGTTATTGAATAAGAATGATTTGCGCCAGATTCGTATCGCTTATTTTAGATATTGCAAATTTTTATTGTACCTTCCCACTTCATATCGTAATACACGCATTATTGAGAAGTATGGTGCTACCGACATTATCCAATCGTTTGAATTGCTTAGTAATAATTTGACAAGAAATGCCTTTGTGTCCCTAGGCCCAAACCATAATATTATCCGTGTGTTTTTGTCAGTGATTAAGGTTTAAGTTATCTTTGTTTCTGTGTATTTGATTTTTTTTTTTATCCTTTTTAGTGTACTTTACTCCGCTTGTTTTGTATAAAAGTGGGTTATAAATAAATTATTATTATTATTATTAGGTTGTCTATTATTAATTCTTACTCCGGCAATTTTTTGCCCAGAAAAAGAATATATTCTCCATATCTGTACCTTTTACCGACAGGAAAACGTCATGTGTTGGGTTAAAATCTACAACCCTGTAACTAATACGGGGTGCTACCATTTCACCGCACCGTCACAACATCGAAGCGTCGGAACCTCGAACCGTCATAACATCTAAAAAAATTTATTAGTTTATATAATAGAAAGAAGTATATATTAGTTTAGAAACAAATTTCGGCTATGTATTTGCACATCAGGGGGGTGGGGGTAAAGCATAGCATATATTAAATACGTAACCTAACCTAGGTACCTTTTCCCCCTAAATCCCAAAAACAAAAGTTTTAAAATTTTAGATGCTATGACGGTTAGTGGTTCTGACGGATTTGTTTGTCGATGTTATTGTTATGACAGATTTTGTAGACGAAATGACGTTAGTGCTCCTGACGGTTAGATGTTATGAAGCCTTTCCGTTAAAATCTACAACCCTCTAGCTAATACCATGATCGATCACATGCTCTACCGACTGAGCCAGCGGGCTTGGTTAGTTGATTTTATACCTTTCGTGTACCTAAATGTAAACAAAATCGGGTTTGCTATAAACAGTCTTTCTCCAACTATTATATAATCTTTATATAATAGTTATATAATAATAAAAAAAGTTTGAATGAAATATCGAACGTGATTAATTGCTTGGCTCCTTATGTAATATAGCTAACACAGTTGCTATTAAGATGTAGCCGTAGACTTGTTCCATAAATGGGGTCCCCTTGCCTCCAATACCTTATGAAGAAAGGCTTTTTTTTATACTTGATTGTTTTCCGTTCGTATTTTTGTCATAAAATTGCCTTAGCAACCATTATAAGTTATGGATTCGAGATTTAGTGGAAAAACTTATGTCCCAGCTATTTTTCTGAGAAATTGTCTCAGGAATGTTATCAAACTTTTGATAATTTTAGTTTTGTTGCTAAGTTTTGAAAAATTGGCAACATTTGAAGTTCATCAGAGACAATACTCAAGGTTTGCCTATAGTAAAGAGCCACAAGGCTTCACTGTAGATTATTCTTCGGATTTTTTTTCAAAAGTCACTTCATACGGAAGGGGTGGTCGTATAAACTTCGAAGGGGGCCTATTGAACTGAAAATTGAAAGTTTTAGTGCCCTTTTTAGGAGTCAAAAGTGACCAGAGGGCAACCAGCCCCCCACCCACGCCCTTTTACCCCTGGCACATCCGATCAGAATTTTGAGATAGGCACTTTGTTCAAGATAGTCCAAAGGTCAAATAATTATCCGTTCAGGATTAAAATAGACCCCCGCAACAAAGGCTGTAAACTATGAACGTTGCCCCTATGTTTACATATAAAATTTGTTATAAGGAAAAGGGACATGTTTGACCCAAAGTCTCCAAAAAAGTCTAGGATATTAAGGAGAAACTTTTAGAAAACGTTTACAGGGATGTCAACGAAAATCAAAACACGCTATATGGTTGTTAAAGGATGGCAGGATGGTTGTCAAAAGGGCATCTCAACAACATCTAAGGGACGGCTGAGATTATTAAGTTGAAACTTTTAGGGTATGTTGAGGGGGATTTTGAAGAGTGATTGGAGGGCAACCAGCCCCCCTTGTCCTTTAGAGATGTCCCCCGCCATCAACACTGATAGAAAATCTGAAAAGCAATTGTGTTCAAAGTCACGGTTGCAGCCGTCGCTACAACCTAGCAAATGACGAACCACAGCCCATAGTAACCAAAAATGTAGAAACACGTTTTAAAAAGGAAAAAAAAAACTGGCAAAAGATAAAATATCGCCATTTCTAGCTGATTTATGAATGGTAACTATTGTCTCGATTAATCTTAATAATAAAATATTATGTCGACAAAAAATTAATGAGAATTTCAAAAAATAGCCTGAACCCCCTGAAAAATGGCCTCAGATCAAAAGAAAAGTACAGCATTGGAATTGCAATGGCCAAAATCCAAACAAAGGAAACTTACTGTGCCCTGGCTTGAACAACAAGGAAAATCGCTTTTTTTTGCATGGATAGCACTGAAGTGTCCCTTTTTCTTTTTTTTTCTCCACCGCTAGCAGGACCATGGAATATCATAGAGCCGTTTAATGACTCATTATAGAGGAATTTGCTACATCTGGGCAATTGTAATTGACAAAACACAATACTTCAAATAAAATTCAATTTTTGACAAAAACTGAATCTGCTGATTGGGATTTGATAAAATCTACCGTTAGAAGATATGTGACAACGGGCATCATAACGAATCACAAATAAAAGCAATGCAAAGCAAAATCCGCGGTTAGAAGACAAGACATACGACAACGGGCATAATAATCGACGCTCGGTTAGAAGACATGCGACAACGGACATCACAACAAATCACATATGAAAATGATGCGCAACGAAATCTGCAGTTAGAAGAACAGACATTCGACAACGAGCATCAATAATTATGTGTAAGTGTGTATACTTAATACATATTATTTCTAGAAAACGGCTAGATAATTTTTCTGCAAACTGGTACAATAACACGTTTTGACTTTAAAAGATGATGTAGATAGGTCACAACTTCGGAAAAATTCGTTTAGAGCCTCAATTTTGGAAAGATATTTTTCATATGAACATGAAAAATTTCCTATTTCTTAAAACGTCATGTGACGTTTAAGAAACGTCACATTTCTAGGCATTTCTTAACATTCTTCTGTATGTTTTATCTCGTGTCCAGAGATGCCATGCCCCCAGATGCCCCAGGAATGTAAATTATACAACTTGGCCGTTTTTACATGCAGGATTTATCATTTGGAAAGGGGGGAATGCTTAATCCTTTGCGTGTCCAAAAAGTCTAAGCGTATCGAGCTGAAATTTCGGGAGTTGTTGAGAGTATTGAACTAAATCAAAAGACAATATGTGCATCCATGGTATCAAAAAGTTGTATCTGCAATACCTTAGGCACGGGTAAGGATATTAAATTGAAACTTTCAGGGCTACTGCTTCTTTGACTGTAACTGCGGCTACTTATGACTGCGATCAGTTGCGACACCACCTACTATTACTTGCGACGGCGACTACTTGCAACCGTGGCTACTTGCGACATCGACTACGAATACTCACAACAGTGACAGCAACTATTTGAGGATACGAATACTTTTACTAGCGACTACTTTTTGGAAATTCTGAGCGAAAATACCCTAGGGGCAAGCTGGTTGTAAAAAATGACGCATCACTAATATCTCAGGAATGTCTGAAGGCATTAAGTTCAAACTTTCAGGTATGTTCAGAAGGATGTTCAGCCCCTCCCATACTTGTCCTGTGTAGATGCCTCCTCCCCAGCACTGATCGAAATTCTGAAAAAAACTTCTTTGTTCAAAATAATCAAAATGTCCAATAGTTTAAACTATTTTACAAATAGTTCCAACTAGGGTGAGTGAGGTGAGAAGAGCAGAGGGGGATTGAAGATGTTGCAGTTTTCGAGGCAGAATTATGTAAGAATTTTTAATCTGTTCCAATGTGGGCAAGTAGCTCTCCCCATCGGCATTTATTTATTTTTTTATAGCATATTAGATGATATGCATCGCTTCAACTTTAAGAAGGCGCAACATGCCAGCTCATTCAACAAAAATGTTTTTGTGAAAAAGTGGGAAATTTTACAATGTGGCCTTGCCTTTGGGTCCAAACAGGCTATGCTTTCTCCCAAAAATATATTTATTGGGCCTTTTGGTCATTCTGAGTGAAATGGCTAGCTCAAAATTTTAATTTGACACCGTGGAAGATGTCCAAGGGAAAAACGCATGGGAGAGGACTGGTTGCTTTCAGCTCCGTTTTAGTCCTTAAAAGGGGCATACTAATTTTTAAATTACGATCAAATGAAACACATACCAGTTTTCTATGAACACCAATTCTATTCAAAATTGGCTGCAACTCAATGTACCTGAAATTTTACTCTTATTGTAAACAATTTGCCAACATGATTTGATTTCATTTCGTTCTTTGACATACACTTTTAAACCCTTTGCACACTACTGAAATACCCAAAACCTTTCAAGTTTAAAGTTCCAAAATATCCATTTCTAGAACATAAAGTTTCAGCTAAGCCGGGGTTTAATACTGAAACCTCACAACTTAAGAACAACAACAACTCGAATTGATTGCACTGCGCGACCTCATTGAATCATTCTCAATACTTCGTATTTTGGATACTTTCTTAAGTATCCTTTTAAGTTCCTTAAGGTATCTTTTCTCAAGTTAAACATTTTATCGTCACTGCCCAACAATAATTATATTAACCGTTTTAAAGTTTTATTTGAAAACTTTCTTTTAAAAACCTTTTTTACGATAACATCTTTCCACGCTTCAGTTTCATTTCAGATCTATTCTGTAGAATAGGTCTGTCCACGTTGCAGTTGAAAAAGTTTCATTTCAGATAAGTTGGGTCTTCTAACCCGACTAATCGATTTTCATACAAATCCCTCCTAATTCATTAACCTTTCTACTTGTATCGGCAAACTCGAACTGATTGGAGTCATTGAGCTTAGTGTGTTATTTTCAACACTTTTATATTTAGGATATTTTCTTAATTTAGACATCCGATCAGGATTATTTAACAGATATGATAAATATCTTGATTGATTACGAATAGATCTTTCGACATCTTTATTCTTTGGATAAGAAAATTCTTGAAGTGGTTCTAACACAGATATATTTTCTCGGAAGTAGTTGACAAATTCTTGGCTGCCACTTGCAAAAAGGATTTTTAATAAATGTATGGACTTCACAATGTGCCTGGGATACTTCTTGTCAGTTAAGCGTTTTACGATTGCGAAATAAAGGGGAACAGTAATATTGGAAAGTCTTATTAAATTGCGGATGGCGTCTTCTGAAGGTTCTGAATTTTCATTGCAGGTAATTTCACGGACTAACTTCTCAATCTCGGAGTAAGATGATAACTTGTTCTTTAATCTTCTGCGAATAGCTCTTAATGACATAATTTAAAACTTAAAATAGTAAGCTCAATATGTTTTGAAGTAAACATTATCAAAACAAAGTCCGGTTAGTAAGTTTCAGTTTGGTCAAAAATCGAACTGAAACTTTTTAGTTCGGTTTCTTAGCAAAAACATAAAGTTGAAATAGGAGATATTTTTGCCAGTTTTCGTTTCAGCATGAAACTCGGAGAGAAGACAAATCTTCTGATGTTTGATGATACCTTTCCCAATGAGGTGTGGAATATTACTTTATAAAATTTGTATGCATCCGTAATACCCGGGTAGTCACTAGTCTGAAAGCATTGGCGTCCTGCTATTCAACGGGTAACAGTTTCTTCGAAGTATTTTTGTAATGAGATTAAGCTCACTTGGTTTTTGAATGCTCATGAGAACGTATGTACTTTTGTGCCTCTAACCTAAAGGCAAGCGAGTTTGCCTCATGACAGAGATTACACGCAGTCATAAGATCGTGGTTTCAACGGTAGCTGCAATCTAGTAGAGAACGCAACATAGTAACCACATAAAAAATTAAAAACGCGTAAAAAAAAACCCGAGAAAAGATTACCTAGCTGATTCAGGAGTGGTAACTATTATCTCGATTAGTCTTAATAGTAAAATGTTATTTTGAAAATAAATTTAAGGTAACTTTGAAAAATAGCCCGAAACCCGTAAAAATGGCGTTGGATCGAAACAAAAGTGAACCATTGGCATTGCTTTGGCCGAAAACCCCAATCAGGAAACTTGCAGTCCCCTGACTTGAACAACCAGAGAAATCACTTTTTTGCATGGGTAACAGCTGCAAGCTCTTGTTTTTCTTTTTTCATCCTCCGCTGCTATCAGCGCACTGGAACATCGTAGAGAGCTGTTTAAGGGCTCATTTTAAAGGAAACTGCTGAATCTACGTGCTTTGTAATTAATAAAACACAATATTTAAAATAAATAAATTTTACGATAAATGGTATCTTCGTTAATGATGTCATAATCGTCGGTAGCAACATTAAATGACGGTAAAAGTAAAAACTATATAAAAGCAACGGTTATTTGACAAAACTGCACCTTCGTGCACAAGATGATGTTATATTGGATATGACGTCATATTTTTTAGCAATCTGCTGCCTATCCTATCCTGTACGTTAATTATATATACTGATAATTACGTTAAGTTTCACTAAAAGGTGAAATTTTTTATAAATAGTCCGATAATTATACCCCGTTTTATTTCATTGCAAGGGATTGGTTTTATTTTCTTCAGGGGGGGGGGGGTGTCATAGAAATCATAATTACATTTGAAGGGAGGGGGGAAACTTTGTTTATTAGGTCTCAAAAGAAAGTTTACGCTAATTTTTATCTCTTTTGTTTGCTTGTAGTCCAACAGAGTCTTTGAGTAGTGTATATGATAAATAATATGCACCAAGAGTGCCACCGAGAAATTTTTCAGACGGGTGAGGGGGGTATTAGCTACTTGAATTGCAACATCAGGCGCGTATTATTATTTTTTGGAGGAGGGGTGTCACGTTACTTATATTTGTATTTGAGGGAAGGCGGCAAACTGTTTCTCTGGTCTCACAAAAAAGTATACGCTATTTTTTTCTCTTTTGCATCACTGTCATCCGAGGGGGAGAAGAAAGTACTATCAGGAGCTTTGCTTTTCCAAATTTAAATGGGGATATTTCTCATTTTACTCTTCCGATGAATTTCCTAAAGGCTTTCTTGATTCCTAGCAGAGAAAGATGATAACTACACCATTAGCGTTGTTACAATATCAGAATACCCTATAACCTCAATTAAAAAATCAGGGTAGCCAGCTCTATTAGAAAACAATTTTGGGGGAATGATATGACCCCTCATCGTCCCTAGGAAAGGGGCTGTGTAACTTACGCAATTTGGCCATTATTTACGCACAGTATTTGTTATAGGGAAATATACGAAAACTTTCGGGAGGGGCGGGGGTCTATGGTGGGATTTTCTCCATAGGGAGGAAAGTTTCCAAGGAGAATTCTTCGAGGGAAAATATCATACATGGGGGGGGGGGGATTTCCCGGCATGATTTGAAAAGCGTTCAGAAACTAGATAAAGAAGCAAGTTACTTCAACTGAAAGTAAGTAGCAGCATTAAAACTTAAAAAGAACGGAAATTGATCCGCATATGGGGGGGGGGGGGGGCTACCCCTTCCTCATCCGTCCCTCTTTACACTGCTTAAGTTTGACTTTCTGTCCAAATTATTTAAAAGCGACTCCTGAAACACAAGGGCCGTAAATTTGAATGATAAGCATTTTTAAAGAACTTTAAGACTTGAGCGGAAAGAACGAGGAATCAGGATGGGCCCACCCCCTTATATACGGAATAATTTCTGTTCTTTTTTTTTAAGTTTCAGTTGAAAACCTTGTCTTTTTTGTTGAATTTGGAGTAGAAACGGGCTGGGTCTTAACTTGGTACACATAATTCGAACGGAGGCAGACTATTTAAATACCAAATACTGTCACTTAAAAAAAAAAAAAAAAAAAAGAGCCGAAGACCCGAGTTGCCAAGCAAAGGGAATAAAACTCAAGAAAAGCCAGTTCTTCTGCAAATAACTTTATATTTGAAACCTAGAAAACCAAGCTTCAAATGATGCTTTCAGAAAGATTAATTTATAGGTAAAATATATCAGATTTGGTTTATCTGCAGTATAATTCTGAAAATACAACAATGCTTACAAGTAGAAATAATACGATATATAGAAAACAGAATAAATAGAAATAATCTTGCCAATACATTAATTTCTTCTTTAACAAATGTAAAAAAGTGTCCAAAAAAATAGTGAAGTCAGCACTACGCATTGAACTTTTTCTTCCTTGCTACAAGATTTGTCACCGGCTTTGAAAGCTGCAACTAAACAAAACAAATAATTAATATGATGCACAAAAGTTGACATCCTGAAGCACGTGAAAAAGCAGTAAAAAGCCACTATAAATTAATCAATAATTAATTAATAAATAAATAGTATAAATGAATTAATTGATTAATAAATACATTAAGTAAACAAATAATTACTGTGCTGCACAAAAGTTGACATCGTGAATTACGTAAAAAATAAATAAATAGTCGCTATAAGCTAATCATAATTACTTAATAAATAAATAATAATAAATTAATTTATTGATTAGTAAATAAATTAAGTAAACAAATAATTACTATGCTGCATAAAAGTTGACATCGTGAAGTACGTAAAAAGCAATAAATAGCTACTATAAATTAATCAATGATTATCAAATAAATAAATTACAATAAATTAATTAACTGATTAATAAATAAATTAAGAAAGCAAATAATTACTATGCTGCCCAAAAGTTGACATCGTGAATTACAAAAAAAAAAAAAAAAAAAAATAGTCACTGTAAACTAATTGATTATCATTTAATAAATAAGTTACAACACATTAATTAACTGATTAATAAACAAATAAAGTAAATAAACAATCACTATGCTGAGCACTATCACAGGGGTAATAGCTATACATACAGATAGCCAAATGAGTAGAGATTTATTGGACGTGACAACGCCTTTTTGACACCGATGATTACAGTAATAAGATTAAGTAATAATATTCTAGTCGCATAAATACTACATTTCTACTATCAGTAATACTGTTATCAGTATACTATCATCTATAGATCGATATATCTATCGAACTATCGGTATGGCCTGTTATCGATCGATCGGTATGTTATCATCAACAAAGTGATAAATACTTTTACCGATCGTCGAAATCTATTATCACCAGAAAAGCAAAAATCGCAAGTAAAAACCATAGACGTATTATTAAATATTATATTATAAATAGACGTAATATTAATTTAAAATTATAGATCTATGTAAAAAACTAATGAGAAATAGTTAAGTACCGTTCAAGGTAGTGAATAAGGAGTACAATTCTTTGAATTATTATTAAAGTTGTACGGGAAATCTGTGATAAAGTTTTATACGTTCTTCTCACTGTGTTAAAAAAAATAGAATCCAGTCCTATTTCCTGTATTAAAAATTGTACGCCGGATATTCAGGACCAAAAGGCGACTTCCGTCACGTGTGTTTAAAAAAGAAAAGAAGAAAGTATTACATTTTAAAAATGAGTTCACGGAATAATTAAACAGTTGACTTTTAGGAATATTTTATTGACATTATATTTTATTGACATTATATTTTATGAATATTTTATTGACATTATAAGAAAGACAGAGCACATCTATAACAAGTCAGACAAGTTTCATAGCAATAGAGAAGTTGTCAGGACTTCCTGGAAGGCAATTGCAGTGTCCATATCAAGAAATGGATATGGCTCCATGGCATGTTAGATTTTTCTTTTGATTTTTTGTGGTTTTATTTGCATTCAATTGACAATTGTTCTAGCTAGTATTGTTTTTGTTCATGGTCTGTCTTACCAGGGATGATTTTCCCTGAAACATGTCATTTTCTTGAGAATGCTTGAAAGATCTAAAATTAACTATGGCTTAGTATTTTAGACACAGCCCCATCCCATCTCAGTTTACCTTACTAATTGCGTTTTTACCTTACTAATTACCTTACTAGTTGCCACTAATTGCGCAAGTCATAGTTAAAAAACATGATTTAAATATACTAGGCTAGGTTATAGAGGCTGGATTTTTACCCCGAATTATAGATAATTCATGGCACCTCCTATTGCCTAATTATTAAACTATGCTAAAATATAAATTTTGCATAAACTTAAATCTATAGCTATTTTATTTCCTAACCATACTCTGTCTTAGGACTATAGAAATTATAGGCCTAGGCCAAATAGGTAAAAGATCCTAAACTTACAATTAGTTCAGGGGGGGGGGTAATGAGACAGGGGTTTATAAAAACAATTTTACACAACGCATTAAACATTTGAATATATACATTTTTTAACAAGTCAGACAATTTTTTTGGGAGGGAGGGGGGGGGTCAAACCCCTGTATCCCCCTGGATACCAGCTTTTTTGCTAGTACCTTATCATGGCTGAACATTTCACTATCTTGTCTTCAATTGTCGAAATTTGGCAATCAAGCGACTTCATCCTCCCTATTTGGAAAGATTGAGAAACTTAAGAAAAAGGCCAAAAATTGTTAAACAATTCCTTATTAAATATCTTATTTTAATGTTCTGAGAAGTGAGACACACAAGACAGAAAGTTCCTTGTACGTCAGAAACAAGAAAAAAGGCTGGTACATTATACAGGTTTATTTTATTTAAAATGTGCAATTTTATGTTTTATTGCTCAGTTGAAGCAAAGAAAGTATAAATTATAGATTGAAGAGGATAGTCAATTTCTAAACTTGTTCCAAAAACGATTGTATATTATAAGATAGTGTGTACTATATAGTATTTAAATACTGTATATTTATATAATATTGCATGTTGTAAATATATGGGTACAGTCATGGGCACCCATAAGCTGAATTTCAGGGGGGCTTACCTGGTCTAATCGGCACTTCCAATGCTGTATAATAGAAATCTCAAAACAAAAATATAAAATATAAGGCAGCGTCATTCTTCCACGGGGAGGGGGTCTGGAGACCCCCTCCCCCCATATGGGCGCCCATGAGTACAGTATTATTACACATTGTATATTATACTATTGTTATTTAGAATATCGATTACCATATCTTTCCTAATAATATAATATCATATAAAGCCCCGCATGAAAACAACAAGGATAGAGGTTCAATCTCTGTTGTCACAAGGAACATGCAATCACGTAATAGCGTAGCTATGACAAGAGTTAGTGCAGTAATTGATTTTTTATTCATGTTCATTATTTTTTCTTCTTTTCTTTTTCCTCTACTCCGTCTTACCATGTTACGTGAATGGGTTTTCAATAAATAAATAAATATATTAAGGTATCGCTTATATAATTATATATCTTTTATTATTATATTGTGTATTATATTTACCTTTAACATCCCGTTGCTATAACATACAAAGGTCGTGTTCACACCTTGGAGACAATCACAAAACCGTTTGCTAAGCTCTTATGAAAGGGATCAAAGGGGCAAAATCGTGCTGATCCTTCCTTTAAAAACAGCGCAGAAAACGTTTTTCGCAATTTTCATAGAAATATAAAAACGTCAGATATGACCTTCAGATTAAACGCAGAAGATCTGTATGTTTTTATCTACAGGGAGGTTATTTCTACATTTTATTTTGCTGTATCTTGCATGGTGTTACCACAAAGAGCAATTATTATTATTATTTATTGAAAACCCGTCTTCAAACAAAAAGAAAATGAAGGATCAATGCAAATAAAACAAAAAAAGCAAAAGAACAGTATATAGCTCTGACAATGTAACTAATGTAGAAAGAGTTGGGTCCAAGCATGTTTTGAAATCTTTGGGTTCTGTTTCATTGTCACTGGCGTTTGCAACACACAATAGTTTGATTTTTGCTTTCTTTTCAGCTGAAAAGTATTTCCAAATGTCAGAATATCTCAACTATAGTTGAATAATTTGAAACGTAGCTATCGCAAAACTTTCTTTTAGACTTTTAGATCAAACACAGAAGATCTGTGTTTGATTTTATCGACAGGAAAGTTCTTTCTGCATTTTGTTCAGCTGTATTGCCAAGGCGGGGAATTATTTGTTATTAGTCGCTATTGCCGTTTGTAACACACTCTTAGTTTCATTTTTGCTTTCTTTTCGCCCGAAATACATTTCCGAATGTCTAACTATAATATCTCAACTACAGTTGAATAATTTGAGAGTCTTAAGTAGATATTATCACAAAATTGACGTTATATAATTATTTACCTGTAATCTTACGTTATTGCAAAAACAACAAGTAAAAACAAGTAATTATTTACCTGTAATACTGTAATCTGACGTTATTGCAAAATTTTCCTATTTCTACATACTTTTGTCTTTTCATTTACTTCTTATATATTTTACCCGGATTTCTAGTCTTTTTAGTCATCTCTAGCTTTTTTATTTCTATTTTTACGTGAAAACAAGCCCAAAACAAGTATCTTACATTATGTAAGGTTTTTCTGAAAATTTAGTTCCTTTTTAAGAAGAGTTGCATAGTTGCCTGTAATTTTTTTCACATAATTTTTCTACTTTAATACTTTTTTTTATACATTTTTTGAAATATTTATTTTCTTTTTTGTATGAAAACAAAACACAGAATATTTTTTAATAATTTTGAACTGGAATCTTGAGTACTAGCAACAAACTTAGTCTGCCATAGGCACAAGTCCATTTCCTTTTATTATGTTTAATTTTCTACCATATTTTATTGTACTTCTACCGATTGAAAACACATGAGAAATTAAGATGTCTAAATGATGTTTTTACGGCGTCCTGTATACCTGCTTAGGATTCGTTCCCCTTTTTCAATAGTTTTCATATGACTCACCCAATTGCACGGTTTTGATTCCTACAATGACATTTCCGAGAAAAGCTGATAGGGAAGTCAAATAACTTTTTCTGTTTGAAAAATTAGACACCCCCCCCCTTCTTCTTATCCCGTATACAAGTTTTTAAGAAAAATCTGGTATAATAATCAAAATCGGTATTTTAAAGAGATATTAAAACACATAAAAACCTATTCTAGTAATTATCGAAATCTTGATTATCAGTACCAGACTTGGTCTTTCAGTCTCAAAATCTACTAATTTAATATTTGTAATTTACTTTTCATAGTTTTAATATGACTCATCCATTTTTGCTGTTTTGACTGATTCTCCTCCTCCTCTCTTTCAGGACCCTTTTACAAAATTTATACTACCGTTCAACCATTTTCTATTGTTTTAACGACCCCCCCCCCCCCCTCTGCATGGCCGTTTACAAGAACAGCTGACATGGCAATTTAAGTACTTTTACAGTTTTGAAAAATAAGCTACACGCCCATAACAACATTATTAAGAAAGG
>JAQQPU010008052.1:8839-24866 GCA_029168905.1 Artemia sp. Kazakhstan ARC1039
AGTATTTCAACAAGCGAGAATTTATCCGGCGTTGCATGTTGGTTACGTTTAACACATAAATAGGGTGGGACAGATTTCGTGACCCATGCTTCAAGGCCTTGAATTTCACTTGTGCGCAATTTATCTCAGAATGCAAACAACTTTTTACGGGTTTCTCGCGCAGATAGCGGAACATCATCAGTTAGGTATATCTAAGACTGATTCGCTACTGTTTTATCACGAAGTTTCCGCGCATTAATTAAGATCTCTCGCTTAAGTTCCTTAGTTTTCACCTCAACTTTCAAAAACGTTTTACCGAGTTAAATTCTATCACTGAGCATTCGGGATTCACACTCATTTCAAGTCCTTGCGAAACGATATCTTCAAACAGGGTTTTTGTATCATTACTATCCTTAGCCGAAACATTCCAAATTAATATATTCTTATCGGTCTCTTTACTTTCAACTTTCATAAGCACTTGCCAAATAGTGTCCAATTGCGCCTTTAAATTCACACATTCATCACTCAAAACGTGCATTTGAAGTTTTAAATCATCTGTAACTGATTGCACTCTATCCACCTGTGGCTTTAAGACGGCAACTTCTCTAACAGAGTCCTGAGTCACAGCTTCCAGCTAAAGAAATCCGATCCTCCATTCCCTTCATACTCGTAGTAAAGTCAGTATGGGCTTTAGCATTATCTTTCACTATTGCTAAGACTTCCGACAAGTTATCAGCCAAAGATTTCAAGGTAATACCATCCAAAGACACCCCAGAAGATCTTGACGTATCCAAAAACTGCTCATCGTGCTTTTGCTTCTTTCGGGCCATCTTAAATTCAATAAATATAACAGATACGCCTACCTTAATTGGCTCCTTTACTTACTAGGCTTAACTATGCTTAACCTTTACTAAGCTTAATTGAAAGCTGTGGTGTCGTGGTGTAATTGACTTTGATATTTTAAACATGATGCTGCATGTAACTACAACCAGGTGTCAGCTAAAAAAACCGAACATCGAGTTTATGTTTTCTCAAACAGAATATTTTTAACATGACAGAATTTTACGAACATGAATATACAAAATATTACGTTATAAATATTTTGATAGAAGCAAGTTTTTTCCCAATAGTTTTGGAAACTGTACGTTTTTACATCTCTCATGCCCAAATTGTTGTATTAGGTGAAATATTTTTATAAGACAACGTTGATTAAGTTGTTCTGAAAACCATCACTTGATCACTTTTTTTCTTTTTTTAAGTATTCAGATATAGGCATTTTAGATGTTATTACACAAAATCTTTGCCTACCAGGCAAGGCTTATTCGTCATGTGGCCATCGCCATGATTTTGGAGATGGTTTAAAAAGAACGCCTTCTCTGAGGTGCCTGCTTTGAAGGCTCTAGTCTTTTTTCAACCTTTTATTAGTAAAAAAAAAAAAAATATATCTAACAATTATTATTATTATTGTTATTATTTATTGAAAACCTGTCTTCGTACAAAAAGAAAATGACGGAGCACTACAAAAAGAGAAAAAACAAAAAACAAAGGCAAAATATCTCTATACAACTATGACAACGTAACTAGAGTTGAAGAAATCGGTTCCAAGCATGTCTTGAAATAATTTGGCTGTGTTTCTCCATAAGTTTAGCAACAGCTATAGTAGGATCTGCAATGTGAAGACTATCGATGAGCTTTGAATTTCGTGTCCAAATTGTATATCTCAGTAGGTATTTTGTGAAAAGGAAGAAAGTGGAACGGATATCAAATTTATCAGCATTCGTAAGAATCTTCCAGAAAGATGCAATGTAGAGGATGTGGAGGAGAGCAACAGTGCTGTATAGCATTGCAAGATAACGGTGATTGAAACGAAGCTTAGCAGAGACTATGGAAGCATATGAAGCTGATATGCTGCGTTTGATGCCTTCTGTTAGAAGAATTACGAGTGATGAGAAATGGTTCTTCCGCTGGTACCAAGGCAAGCGATTTGGTCGAAAGGGCAGATCTTTGAATTCCCAAGAACAATTTCATGAGGAAGTGGGCCTTTTGAGGAAGTGGGCCAGTTAAAAAGTGCTTCGTCGGACTTTTCAGCGTGAAATTCAAGAACAGATTTCAAGTATTCTGCTTCCAGCTTTTGGAAAGTTTCAGAAATTTTTTCCGAAGTTCGGGTGATGTTAAAAATGTCATCAGCATAAGTGACTAAGGAGATATTGAGGCCAGAAAGAATGCAAGACATATCACACTGGTCCTGAGCTTCGGGGACATAGTTATTGAAATAACAAGATGAGACAATTGCACCTTGCCTGGCTCCTCTCTTAACTGGTACAGTTCTATCCAGTAGCCTTGCCACTTCGTCTTGCTTTGGAGGGATTTTAAAACGGACTCGTAGCTTAGCATACATATCGCTTTGAGACCTGATGATAGCGGGATTTACTCCTATTTTAACAGCCCTTAAAAGCATAGGGGGGCGGGTCAGGGAGTCTAAGGTGTAGCGAACATCTTGACTTGCCAAGGCAATTAAACCATCTGTACAAGAAGCATCAAGCATAGCATTAGCAACAACTGCAAGGGTGTCTTCATATCCATTGCCATGTTGAAAGCCAAATTGATGTGGAGGCTCGTAACATTTTTCTTAAAGCTCTTTTATAAACAATAGTTCATAAAGCTTGCATAAACTGGTTGATTCAGTTACGGGCCTGAAAGATGTGCATTTATTAGAGGTTTTTCCTTTTTTTGGAATAGGAGGAAGATCTCTCACGCAGAATGTTGACAGAACCAAGCCTTGTATAAATATCATCTGCAAGTAACGTGAGATGTTCTAAAAGCGCGGGACCATCGTTTTTGATGTGTAAAGCGTGAATTCCATCTATGCCTCGTGACAGCTTTGGCTTAAGGCGCATAATAGCATCAACCATAGATTTTACAGATACTGTAAAATCCGAGTCAGAGAATGTATACAGAAATTGGTCAAGCTCATCAGCATATTTGTGTTCAAGTTGGAGGTCTGGTGGGGAGAATTCAGCCTCATAGAAACAATACCACTCAGATTGAGGAACACCAGCAGCGGAAAGGGAGGTTTTGGGGATCTTTGGGCGGGTTGTCGACCAAAGGAAATGAGGGTTATCTTTGATTTTTTCTACTGATTGTTCTGTGATTGTCTTGCGGGGGCTCTGAAGTTCCTTGACCAACTTTTTCTTTGTTGTGACGCGGGTGGAATTAAAAGGACCAGAACGTGGTTGGTCGCATTCAATCCATAGATTTAACCAAAACTTTGCTAAATCGCGAGATTGGAAGTGATTTTCACGCTACTTGAGAATCCTGGATGGCGACGCTTCAATAGAACAGCACAAAAGTCTGCATATTGTAAAGAGCGACATGTCTCTGCACAATAAATATCAAGGAGAATGCGTTTTTCCTCAGCGGACAGCTATGAGCGCTTGATTAGCAGAAGAAAGGGTACCTTAACGCAATACAATTTCTGGTTGATTAAGGCCCAATTGCGTATATACGATGGATTTGGTGTTTTTGAGTGACTAGTAGGTATCGGAGAAGTTTTATTTTGTGAGAAAGAAAACAACACAGGCAGGTGATCAGATATTAGATAATCACAAAGAACCTCCGGTTGAGAAATATCTAAGGAGGAGGAAGCGACAACATGGTCTATGTTGGATGTGGACGAGGAATTGTGAATGTATGTGAAAACTTGGTTTTCATCAACAATATACAAATGATTATTGAATATTTCATCAATCAGAGAAGAGCGGCAGAGAACAGTTAGGTTACATTTAAAATCTCCAACAATTGGACATGCAGAATTACTAGAAATAATGCTTGAAATGCTTCAACATAACTTTTCAGAGACAAGAGCAAAAAGGTGCTCAGACGTATCATTATGGTAATCAATCGGCAAATAAACATTATATATAAACATATCATCAACTTTAATAGCGAGAAAGTAATCACAGGATTCTACGAGCAGCGAACGTAAAGTGGAATTGACGTAAGTCACAAGACCTCCCAACGGTCTACCACCAGCGCTATTGTGCTTTGCAGGAGATGCATGGCAAGTGAATTTATTTCTGGTACCCAAACCACTGACTTAAAAGATGCATTTGTAAGCAAATCACCTCATATTTTGACACGAGCTCATCAAGAACTGAAAACTTTAGGACGAGTCCACCGTTAATGTTCAGAGTTAAGTACTTTATTTTGACATTATGGCCCACTGTTGGCACTTTGACCATGTGGATTAAGCTGAATCTTGGCTGGACGATTATTTAGACTTTTCACACTGTAACGGTGTGGCCAGCAGCCTTGCATAACACCAGAACATACTAGCTGCGCACGTGTTTGAATGGTTAGATACGTGATTGGTAGAACCATATCGACCACAAATAGCACCTGATTGGTAATTCACTTCTAGGTGACCTACCTAGTGACACTTAAAGCATCGACGGGGAAGGAAGAGAAATTCTTGAGCAGGCAGACCTTCATAACCAATGCGCACTGATTATTTTAGAAAAAGATCACTACGATTTTTGAACTGCAATTTAAAGGTGTGGGAAGTGCCACACTAGTTTTTTTTGCGCTTTTGGGGATTATTTGCTGAAGGTCAGAAAAGTCTAAGGATTTGGGAACTTGCTTAACGACGGCTGAGTAGACTGGTTCATTCATAGAAGCACCTGTAGATGGCTGAGCGGCTTTCACACTCTCAACTATTTTGTTAGCTGCTGATTTGGAACGCACAACGATTTTCCAGTAGTTATTCGATCGCTTAAGTTCCCTAATATCATTTGAAGCTTCTTTGCATATGCTGTCAATACACTATTTACGGTCATGAGGATCTCTGCTATCTCGTCGACAATTTTTTAGCAATACAGTCTATGATGGATTTACGCTTTGCGAATTGTAGGTAGCAGAGGTTAACGCATTGTTTACTTTTTCAGCATTCGAAGAGTTCGCATTTAATAGCACGCGAGTCGTGACGTCAATAAATCTATTTAGCTTTCGAGAAATGTCATTTACTTTTGTAGCTAGGAAGCGTCAACAGCAACGCCGACGACTGGAGTTTCACAGGGATTGAAAATAACAAAGCGCAATATATTTTTCTTCTCTTTGGCGGCTGATACGAGAGCTTACACATGCCAATAATATTTTCATTATCTTTAACATGACTGATGACTCGGCGTTGCGTATCAAGTTCAGAATAATGAAGTTTCTCTGCTGGTAAGATCGCATCATGCGCGAAAAAACTCACAGCCGAGGTTACAATGCATTCTATTTTCACACCCTCGGATAGCAATCGCACAAGAAAATCATTCAGTACATCATTCAAAATAAGTTTTTCGCTCATGCTTGTTTTTCAGTAATTAAGCGTAATCCAAGAATCATGGCAGACCAAAAAGCAAATACGTCACAAAACAGAAGGAACGACGATATCTGAATATATTTAATAAAAATGTAACGACGAGATTGCAAAGACTGCATTTTGCCTACTATATGGACTATCCTCCATCAAATGAGCTGGCTAAGTTCACTGGACAGAGAGAAGCTGATGAGATACATTTGCTATGCTGCTGCTCAAGATTACCTGCAGCTGGGATCTCCCAGCCGAAACTAACCAAGAGAGACTTTTTGTTGACCTGTTTTCATGCGGAATGGCCTCCCATCAGATTCTTCTTCCTCGAATCTTCTCTTAGTTGCTTTAAGAGCGTGTTTAATAAATTCAAACATCCACAAATATGATAAATGCCAAAAATAATGGCTTCGTGAAAAAAAATACAGTTGTTGTAGCCTAACGATGAAACAGTAGCGGACGTCGCACAACTTCGTAATTAAAAAACATTCAAGTTCTTTAAATTATATATTTTTTTTTGAATTTCTGTGGCCTGCAAGACATTTTCTCTCGTTTTCGGTGGTCCATGGGCGTCAAGAGGCTGAAAAAAATGGTACAAGCTCCAGTTATATCATAACAAGTACCGGTTATTAACCTAGTTAAAACCTTCATGCTGCTATTAAGGGTTATTTGGGGCCGTGTTGCCTTGCTTAGTACAACAGAGGCCTAGAATTATGATTTTACCTGGAAATCGCAGTGCATTTATGTGCCTCGCACCCTAGCCCGCTTGTCTTTATGAGACTTTGCACCCAAACAAATACATAGCCTGAATTGTACCTTCAATTTATTTTATATGCTCTAATACCACAAACTACATAGCGATGAAGACGCTGGTTCACCATTATAATCATCTTTTGAATTGAGGGGGGGGGATTGTCAAAATGTCACTAAATGGGGCGTGAAGAATCTATAATTCCACTTTTTTGTTTTGTATGCTGAGGTTTTTAAAGGAGTTGGAATGTGCAGACCACTGACCCTTCAAATATATTTTTTTTCAGAATATTTACGACATATTTGGCTAATTTATTCTGTAATCAAATCATTCATATTACTTTAGTAATCACGTAGAGAAACTGATAGGCAAAATGCGCATGCTACTTGTCTGAGTCGGAAATTACTGTTTTTCTTAATGCTATGGTGCCTAGGAATAAATGGGTGTCACTTGGTAGAAATACAGCAGTCCATGAATAATCCATGACTAATTCAAATTCATAAGAAATTAATATTCTAATACAACGTATCTATGACCTCTCCTACCATAAACCGATTACAGTGGTAAACCCTGGGGTTGGCATGCGGAGAAAAGCTAAGTGGCAAAATACGCTTGTAACTTGTTGGAGTTAGAAATTACTGTTTGTTTTAATAGTAATTAGAAAGTGACTGGTGTCTCTTGGTTGAAATATCGAAATTGATGATCGAAGCAAAATTTTTGTGCCTGATAGATTAGCCCTGATTTTAGGAGCCCAGATATTTTGCATTTTCAGAATTCATTAGAATTCAATATTCCAACGCAACGTTTCTACGACGTCTCCTAATATAAACAAATCAGAGTGGTAAGCACTGGTGCTGACCCCCTTATGGATATTTTAAGCAAACAAAACTTCAAGTAATTATCTTAAAATCGCATCCCAGACCCATCTAAGGTTTATGATTCATCTTTTGTAGTAAAAATCCCAGTCTTTAGCAGTGATGTTTGTTATCTGAAAATTATGTCTTATGCCAAAAAGTATCCTTAAAATATGTCGATGAAAGTTTGCCCTGCGTACCCTAAACTATGACTTTATTTCAATCTTTATCTCTCCTCCGCGTACCTGAACGGAACAAAAATTGTCCTTCTAATTTCTATGTTTTCCTTACAGCCTCCATCATTAACTATAAACTTGCTAAACCTTTTCATTACCTACATTTATAAAGCTTCTTCTTACAATTGGTACTTGAAAATCCTTTAGTTTTTTATATTTGTGTTAAAACTTAGCTTTGCTTTTTTTTAATTTTTCTAAGATTATCCCGTGCTCGATTGTATTTTGTCTACTCTAAACCTGCTCAACTCAAACTTTGACCAAAGCCAAATTATATTGATAAAGACTGAATTTATTCGCGAAAAGTGATTCCAAGAATCTTGTTTTTTCGTTTGAATATTAGTCCTTTGGAAATATTAACAGTTGAAATAACAGATACCCCAGCTGATACCACACTCTGGAGGCACATACCATTTAAAAATGAGCAGTAGACAATTTTATAGTTTTTAAGCTGGGAGGGAGGGGGCTATTATTTTTCCTAGGAGGTGAAAAAACACGAAAAAACATTCATTTTCGATTATTAGGTTTCCATTTTTCCCCGACGGTAAGTGCTTTCGGACTAACGTCGGAGGGGAAGAGATTTCTGTAGGCCGCATGCGCCTTGGGAGCTATATTTTATGCAAGCCTGTTCATCTGTGTTCCCAAATGATTTGAACTCGTTTGTACAGTCTAATTCAAATATCATCTAACCTTCCCTTCGTATTTCTGCGTCGCCAATTTCCTCTACGATTTTACATAAAAAATAAACCCATTAGCCTAGTTAAATAAAAAGCAAAGTACGCCACCGTGTTTCATATCAGACTCAACTTGGGATTATCCACTTAGCTCATAATTTATCTTTACTGACGATTAATTAGTTTCATAGAGGCTAATAAAGATACTTATGACTAATAACTTACTTATGAGGTATTCTATGTAAAAAAAAAGGGCTTTGAAAAGCTCATCTATAACCACCAGTGCCGTATCTAAGATTTTTTTCAGGGGGAAGGGGGCTTTACAAAAGAATTTTTCAGGGAGGGGGGGGGGGGCTTTACAAGAAAAACTTTTAAAAACGCATCACAAATTGGTTTATATTCATTTTTGTTATGTTTTTTACGAGTCGGACAAGCATTTTTTTTGGGGGGGGGGGAAGTCCCTTCTCCCTCCCCCTGTATACGGCCTTGCTTACCTTAATGTTGGATTTCTGCGTGCCCTGCCTCTTCTTTAACTTCTTTAACTTTAACTGTGTTTAAAATTGTGTGTCCAGTGAATACGCATACTGTTAAACATTAGCTTTTCTTCTATTGCTTATAGAATAGAATATGATTTATTGGCTAAAATAGCACAAAAGCTAGCATAAGCACGTCAGAATTACAATACCAAAACAGATATTAGGGGATAAACATAAAACAAAAATTTAATAAATACTGAAACAGATGTTAGGTGATAAACATAAAACAGAAGTTATATCAATTATAAAAATGGGAAACAAAATATGGTACAAAAGAGTTTTTGTACCTCATGGTCAACATTTGGCGATACAGGTCCAATTGGGTATTTGTAGCTCTACGAGCATTGTGTCTTGTATTAGGAAGGATTGGGGTATTTTCTTTAAAGGGAGGGAGAAAACGTCGATGATAGTCAGAACTAAGGCACTTGTGACCAAAGTTCATGGTGAGGATGTGACGTCGTGATTCCAATGTAATAAGTTCAAGTCTAGCCAAACCTTCATCGTATGTAGTATAGGCCGTCCCCAGAATAATTTTTATTGCTCTTTTTTGAATACTTTCAATTTTAGAACATTGGTCTTTGGTCAACCCAGGGTGCCACACAGGGCAAGTATATTCCCGACAGGGTCTTATATAAGAACTATAAATTATTTTAAGATTTTGGATTGATATGGAAAACCATTTGAGAAGGGAGAAAGATATAAGGAGAAAACTACCAGACTTAAATAAGTGGGAAATGTGGGAGTTCCATTTAAGGTCGTTGTCCAACTGCACACCAAGCAGTTTAACCGTATTTAAATTTGGTATGCAAAGGTAATTATTGATAGGGGGTAAATTTAAAAAAAAAAGAAAATAGTATGTAACTGCTTTTGGGTATGCTTAAGTTGAATTTAACATTGTCAAGATCATTCTTTAAATTGTTAATGAGTGAATTGAGTCATTATATAATTCTTGTTGCTTTTGGCTCTTGATGTGGTCATATATCATCATTCATATTACACCATCCACTCTTATATTAGTGTTATTTTCTCCTTTTTTTTCGTTTTTCTTCTATTTTGGTCAGTTTTTTACTCCAGCTTTGTTTCTTTTGTCATTTTCTTTCTCTTCTTTCAAATATTTTTCTTTTGTTTTCTCTCTTTAATTTCTTTTCTTTCCTCTCCTTTTCTTACCTTTCTTATCTTTAATGATACTAAATAGCCAGATCCTCTCATGCACGCAATAATTGTCGTTTCTTTTATCTTTTGGTATGGTTATAAATCTTCATTCACAGTTTGTTTTTAATTTGACTCCATATAAAATTTTTCAATTTGCAATTGTTTATTACATGTGAAATACTCAATGTTAAGACAAGCGCAGCAGTATTGCTTCTATATTTGTATCGTTGGCCACTAGAAAACTGTTGTTACTTTCCTGATTTGTATCTCAAATAGCATAAGTTTCGGCTTTACTCACAACCAACTGCTTTCCCCTATATTTTTATTTGTCTCCCCTAATGTAAAATATACCCGCTTCTTCTAACTTCTTTTTATTTCCCAGTTTTAACCGATAGACTCTGGTAAAAGTATATAGCTTTATTGCTTAACAACACCATTTAGAAATGAAACTTAAGCTTAACTTGGCGCAGACACTCTATCCTGGCATGAATCATTTTTTGACAAGCAGAATATCGTCCGTTTGAATACTCTGATCAACAAACCATTCTTTGATCTCTGAGACTCTTTCAAGCTGAAATCCCTCACTGGCGTACGGCATATCAACAACAACGCCACTAACAGTGCCGATAGAATTATAATATGTATCTTCTGAATGCAAGATGACCGGTCTTTTGATAAACTCGTTGATATTTCGGACAATTTCTGGGTCTGCCATATTTTTCAAGGTTATAAAGTCTAGAGATCCTGTGTTCTCATTAGTTATATACCTTAGACAACTAGGACTCAGTGAGGCTATATCAAAGAAATGGGAATATAATTCAAGCTCACTTTCTGAAAATTGAAGGGCATCAAGATCAACTGTCGGTAAACGTCTTTCAGTGCTATTGCGTGTTGTTGTTGATTCCTTGGTTTCAGTGTTAGACGAACTTAAAAGGTAGAAGTCGAAATCTTTGGGAGGTGTCAGGGCAATTGGATCATCGTCGGGATTCTTATTTAGACCCTCTTTTGGCTCTGTTTCTGAAACCTTGTGTTGGCCTATAAAGGAAGCAGAGACAAGGTGAATTCCAAGAGCTTTTAACTTCGAGACAGTTTTTAAAATACTTCTAGCAAAATATAGATTTTCATTTGGTGCCGTACAGACATTCTCTGAGAGGTTGTCATTCAAATGCAAAGAGCGGCCAGATTCAAGCACGATGCTATGGATTCGTGGATGTCTAGCTATTCTTTGTAGAAGCCTTCCTAAGAATTTTAAAGAAAAGGCTTTATCATTTCCATAATCTACTGTTATTTGAAGTCCCTTATCAACGCTATCCATGACATTTAATAGCTCTATAAATGAATCAGCTATATCATCAGTTTTTTGTCTGCTACAGTCTGTACATGCTGGAAGACGAACGGATAGGAAATGACCGCCTGATTTTTGTAACTTCCATAAATCCCCAAAAACTCTAAGACGTTCTATATTGTACCTCTCTGGTCTTAGCCATTCACCTGTGTAATTTACGGCCCACCCAACTTGAAACTCCCATTTACCACGGCGACAAAATTTATTGTCAATTGTTATTGGAATGGTCTGTGAACAAACAGCTTGCTCAAATTCTTGCTTTAGCTTTCGCTCAAAGTTAAATACTTCTTTAACTTGCTTGATAACTAGCTTTTTCATATTTTTGAGTGCCTTCATCATCGTTTTGAAATATCGCGCTTTCTCACTGGGTGGCAGCATGTTTGATTCTCTTACATCTTGAAAATCTTCGTACATGGAACGCATAGCTGAATCTATAGAAGGAGATGTGTCACTTGGTTCCATTACAATATAGACATTAGGGTTTCCCATATGATGTGGTTTAGCCTTTACTTTACAGGAGCAGCTCTTTGTCGAATTTTTGGAGGATTTTGGTCTACATGGGCAGAAAATCGAATCCTTGTCAGGTGCCTGATTATGTGTTGGCCTGTTTGGCCCCAATGCTGAAAAGAAAATATGTTTTAAATAATTATCATTTCAGCCTGAGGATATTTTTTCTTTGAAAAATAAAGGAAAAATTAAAGGCATGGGCAAGAGTCCAATAGTTTTTAAAACAAGTTGAGGCTGGACAGTGTTCGAAATCTTTATCACAAATTTTAGGACAGGTTGTACCATGGATTACAGAACAGTGATAATATCTGTGATTTACATTATTACTAGCACCACAGCCTATCTGGTGACAGACATTAAAGAGAAAAACAAGTGTAATGTATATTCGGCTGTGAGCACTAATTACCTGTTGACCATAATTATATATTATTTAATGCTAGCTTTACCCTCCCTTTGCGTAACGTCACACCATTATTTTCAGTTAAAGATTGAGGATTGGCTGTTGACACTGACCAATTATATTATGGGGGTATGCAGGGGTAACTTTCCTTTTTTTTTACATGGCAGCCTTCTATATTTGGATTCAACATGAAAATTAAAGTGTATTTGCACCTATCAAAAATAATAAATACTAAGCATGATAAAAATAAATCTGGGTTGCATAAGTTTCGCGTTGAAGAAGGCTATATGTGAAGTATCTAAAAAGTAATTATCGAGCGATGAGTGTTTTTCCTTTTTTTTACGGACATTTATTAGTATCGAGAAGCTTAAAAAAGTATGATACGAGGTGCCGGCGCCACCTTCAGGGGCCATTAGTGTGCCTTTAAAACTGCAAAATTGCAAATAATCGTAAGTTGTCAACTCAAAAGGTGCCTTTAAAATTGCGAAATTGCAATCAATTCCTAAAAACTTTTTGTATCTTCAGATCTTAGTATATAAAAATCTAGTATATTTTATGTTTTAAATGAGTTTATAAAATCTTGTATTGAAAAGTTATTTAAAATTTACCTCCGGTCTTGACACATTAAGGCTCATAATAAGCCTTGATTTTACTTTTACCTTCTCTTAACTAAACAATAAAGAGGGTAGTGCAATAAGACAATTTTTAAAGACGGTGAATTGTAGGAGAAAAGCAATTGAATATTTTGGTACAAAATTCAACTTACGATAAAAACAAGAAAATTAAAATAAATCCTTCAGTAAAATGGTCCTAACATCGTTACAAAGCTTAGTTCAGCTAGGACTTAGTTTCCAACTTAGATTTCTTCATTGCATTATCCTCTTTATTGCTTATACGGTGGAAATCCAGTGTGATCTTTTGCGGTTTTTATGTTCATAACTTTTGACTGGATCATTTTTGAAAAAAAGTAAAATTTATGGACAAAATATAATCCTTTAATTGCACCCTGTGTCATTGTGAAAGGGGTGCTGGTGACACAACAAGTTTATGTCGTTCGGCCTCCCCCTCTTCCGCTTTTTTATGCAAAGCTGCGTACATTTTTCAGATGGGTGGGAGGGGGATTGGGTTTTGGAAGGCCAGGACGTTCTCACCTCTCTCACCCTAATGTAGATAAGTATGTAAATATCATCTTCTATTTTACACACAAATAAGTCCACTACAAAAAAGGGGTTGTCACATCCTTATTACCCATAGTACATGCCTAGTCTGAATGTAATCCTGCAAATGAAGTAAGTTCAGGGGTAAATTATCCGCATTCCTCAGATTAATCCGGTTGACCACATTTACCCTCCTCTCGACAACAGGACCTCCTCCGAGTTCTCTTGTCGCTGGTTATTGGGTTTGGAACGGGGGTCAATGGTGTGACTGTGTAAGCTCAGCTAGAGTCGACCCAGCTCTAAATGGGCCCTGGAAATATATTGGGCGAAAACACGGGAAGCGTTGGAAGCACTCCCTACCACGCATTGCACTCCTAGCCGAAGGCAGTGAATCAGGAAATCGGTACATGCGCAACGCCGACCACTGGTTAGCATGCAATTTTTTTCCCCAGATAGAACCAATTCCCCAAAATACTTCCCCTCTAGATAAAAAGAAATTATCAGTATGTATATTTGTGGATGATCTTTGGAAAAATCTTGATCTCAACCTCTTAGTCGTTACATCTTTGTGCAGGTAAACAAATGATCGAAATATCTTATTGTATACTAAAAACAAAAGTGAAATCCTATGTTTGTGCCTGGATGGGGGTATTTGGAAAGATCTTGTTAATAGGGGATGAACTCTATCCCTTCTATCTTTGTGCATTTAAACATATTAATTTATTTTATTAAATATTATACTCGATTTTTATCACAATAAGAGGTAATCTGTCACTCTCTCAACACCTAGATTATGCGCTGAGTTCAGATACAGTCCTCTAAATTAAGTAAAGCTAGGGAATGACCCCTTCCTTGTTTTAACCTTAAAGTCTTCTCACATAAAGTTGGGTAGATATAAGCCTAAAAATTTCATTTCAATTTATTAGTTCCCTCTCTTTCCAGAAAGAATTTTGAAAAGAGAAAAGCCTATTTATAAAAATATCTAGAAATTCTATTAAATAAAAGAATATACATCTTACCTGACATGAACAGGCTTGCTAGTTGCAAAAGTGGTGGGACAGCTGAAATTTTTGTTTTGGCTGGTTCTTGGATGTTTCCATTTTCTTTTGGTGATTCCGTGGCGTTGACTGAAATAGTGTGGTCTTCGAAATGGTCTGGTACTTCATAAGTAATGACTGAAATGTCGTTTTCCGACTCCGATTTTGCTACTCCTATGTCCGGCTCGCCCCAAATGTCAAAAACATGTGCTGATGAAATTGCATAAAGGAGATAGAATGTCAGATAAAACAACAATTTAGACTTCATGCTTTCCAAGCCGTAAGTAATCTGCGAGTTTGTTATCGCTGGATAGCTTTTTTTTAATTTTACTGCTAATCTTAGCTCTTAAAACATTAGCAATTTGTTTGTTTAGCTAATTTCCCTAAATGTGTATCTAGGATCTGAGTCACGTAAATGTTATTAAAATGAGGTCTGTTTTTGCAACTACAACGGATATATTTCTAAACTTTTTATATTTGTTGCAGACATATCACTCAAAAAGCAAATTCGAGAAATGATAGAAATCGTTACCTTAAAGCTGCTGGACTAATAAAAAAAGAGAGAAAAAAAAAATCAGAGCCAGGGTATGATTTGCCTGCTTGGTAATCCTTGGCCAAACTCAAAGTGGCCTGTCTAGTTTCTAAAAAAAAAAAAATGTCGGCGCGTTTCAAGCCATCTAGCCCCGGCATTCTATACATATGGTGTTAATAAGGACTGTAATATTTTTGGTTTCTGAACAAACCTGACTAAAAAAATTCCTCATGTGCAAGTAAAAATCAATTCATATATATAGTAAATAAAATAGTGCTGATCACGATGAGGGGAGGGGGGATGACGCCTTTCGACCACCATGAATTATATAGGAAAATAATTTTTTCTAAAACTTCTGTATTTAATCTACTGTGCCATCGTCTTCCAGTTTCATGTTTATAGGTAATTTCTCAATTATTTTTACCATTCTTTGTGGGCAGTGAGGGGTGGTTTTCTCTTCCTAACTTTATAGTTTCTGATCATTTTATGTTCCATAAAATGGAATGCGAAAAACTTCGTTTTTATTTCGTTTTCAAGATTTTTGTATGCTCAATATTATAAAAATTATTATTATTGTATCAGAAAAGTATGAACAAGCCAAAAAGCTGGTCTTTCTGGCTCTTTGCCAAATAGAAGAACACTTCATGGGCCAAAGGCTCTTTCCACACTCATGTAGATAGACCCCGGCGCTGCGCCGGCGGATCGACCGAACGCCGCCAACGAGAGGCCCGGTCGACCGCCGCCGAAGTGTCGCTACGCCGCCGGCAGAGGCGGCCGCGTTCGGCTGACTTTAAATTAATTTTGCGGCAATTCTTTATTGCGTCAACCGCGAAGTCGGAGCTTATTTTTCTGGTGTGGTTTAGTATCTCAATTTTCCTGATTAGAAATCAAGCAGGGTTTGCACTATCCCCGAATTTTCGGGTATTTCCCCGAAAATCTATGTGTCACCCCGAAAAAAAAAATTTGGTTACCCAAATCCCCGAAAATCACGCAATCACGGTGCCACCCGTAGCGATTTATCACCAGTGACTTTCCCTGCCAAATATTACTTTGCATACCATAATTCTTCACTACTCTCTTGTTCGTTAATTTTCGTCTCTTTTGTTACTTTGCATAAACACCAGACAGATGCAATATGCAATTGTAAATATTGCAATATAAACAGTTCTTCATATATTGACAAAAAAAGTATCGTCTTTATGAAATGAGTTTAAATCATTTCGAATGCAGTTTCCCAATCGCTATTTGTTATATCATTCGTAGTCAAGAATTTTATTTTCAAGTTGAATTGAATTATTGAACGCATTCACAGCTATACACCTTCATCCTTCAGTTGGATTTTGAAATTGATAGCCGACAGATTGTTTCTACAGCTGAATTGTAAGTTTGCAGTTTTTTTTCTTTTGCTGCTTTTAGATAAGATTTTCTTAATGATTAATACTCAATTGTTGAACGCCTGGTAGATTACAGAAAATACAATCTTCTTTCTGAAAATTTTTTACCCCTCCCCCCCCCCC
>JAQQPU010008052.1:25616-36850 GCA_029168905.1 Artemia sp. Kazakhstan ARC1039
AGGGAGGGAGGTATTACATTTAAATGATAATATCTCGAATTTCGTTATTGAAAGCAGGGATGCCAAAAAGTTATTTTTTTTCATTTAAATCAGAGACGGCATCCTATCTAGGTGGTATCCAGAGGGGGGGGGGGGTAGGGACCTACCATATTTAAATGATAATACCTCGAATTTTTTTTTTTGAAAGCAGGGATGCCAATAAGTTAATTATTTTTTTTATTTAAAGCAGAGAAGGCATCCTATCAAGATGGTATCCAGAGGGGGGATAGGGAGTTATTATTTTTAAGTGATAGTACCTTGATTTTTTTAAAGCAGGGATACCAAAAAGTTGAAAAGTTGACAAAAATTTACGAGATTTTCGTGAGTTATAGTTGATACAGCACTTGTATAGTTTTATCGTCCAAAGGGAAAAGGACACATGCATTCAACCCGTTTTTTTCTTATTGAAAAACATTAAAGGGCCAGGTCATAATAACAGCTTACATTTATAAGGTCAAGTTACATTAAAAGGCCAGGTCATAATAACAGCTGTCAATTTGGGACGTTCAAGGAGGAGTCTTTGACAGTCTTAAGACCTCAGGGTACTAGATGTTGCAATGTTTTTACGTATCTACAGTGGTTTAAAAAAATTCGGTCACCCCACAAATGATGACCAAAAATATGCACAAATATAACAAATGTAACTTTTGGACTATTATAACACTTTTTTCAAAGCTTTGAAGAAAAGCAAAAAGGTTAAATACCCCTAACTATGCTTGAAATTTATTTCAAAAGGAAACTCTTTGGAGATTTCCATGGATGACCATAGCAGAAGCTTGGAGCCTGGGTGGGGATCAAAGAGAAGTCTTTGAGTATTTTGACCTCAGGTGACTTATTGTGTCAAGTTTCTTAAATCTGGTAAGTTTTGTGAGCATTTGGAAATCAAAGCTTAAACTCAATAACTGATACTAAGTCTCCTAACATTTTGCTTGGATCAAAAGTGACGAACTAGGAAGAAAATATCAACATCTTCCTGGAGCTACTTCAGTCTGCATATTATTTCATTTAATTACATTTAAAACGGATGAGCTTTTCATTTTTTTACCTAAGAAAATAGCTGGCACTTCATTTTTCTTCAAACCGAAAAACCCATTAAGTGTTTTTTGTTTCATTGTAATTGAAATGTTCTCATGTGAAGTTTTCATCGTGTGTTTTTCAATTTGATAAATTTAATCGTTTTAGATGCAGTTTATAATTTAGCTGATATTAGGTATTTATGAGTTTATAATTTGGAATGAATCCCCGAAAGAAAAAATGAATAATATCGAAAAGAGCAGCCAAAAGCAATAAAAAAAAAGCAGCAGTTCAGCCTTAGCCTACATGACATTTATTCTGTAAAGAAGCCAAAAAAACTTTAAAATATATTTTTTTATAATTGTTATTAAAAACCAGTTCTTAATACAAGAAAGGCTTTTTAGGAATCCAAAAGAGCAAAAAAAAAAAAAAAAAAAATATCAAAGTCGCCCATTTCAACTGTTTTAATGGTGACAAAACAGATGTAGGCAAAGGGCATTATGAAAAAATTAAGCTTCTAAGTTCAAACTTGTATTCAAAGTTTTTAAACCAGATAACTGACGAATTTTGTGATACGGTATTTGAAGTTTTGTATGCAGCAATACTCGATGAAAAAAAAAACTACTAATTTTGATAATTATTTATGTTAAGAATACATAGCTAATAGATACTTCAACTATTATGCAAGGGTTCTGAAACGCCGGAATTAGGCTATAACCTACTTTGATCACGTGGATTTAATCAAGGAATTGTTTTTTCAATGAGTCAATCTGTAAGCTATTTGTTAGAAATCCAGCCTTAACGCATTAAATCGTTTCATGCTCCACTCAAGGCCATATCCAGGAAGGCCATCCCACCCCTCGAAATGTTTTTCCGGTTATGTAATAAAAATGCGTAAAAACAAACTTTTAATGCGTTTTTTAAAGCCTTTTTTGTACTCCCTCCCCCCGAAAAAAAAGAACAAAAATCGTAGATCCGGTCCTGGCTCCAGTGTTTCTGCTAAACACCCCGTAAAAGTACCAAGATAGTAAAAATGAAGTAGAATTGTTCGGATTGGTATACTATCTCATATAATTAAAAATCAGGAAAAATGGAGAATTCTAAATATAATTTTCTTGACTTTCAAAATGGGATTGTAAAACTTCAGCTAAGGATTTTAGACCGTAATAATCTGATTGGACATCTCAGAATTTGCTTTTTTTTTTATCTTTCGGGCCGTTTTTTGGCCGAAATTAATATTTTGCGGCACGAAATGGTAGAAAACGACCCTTTGTTGTTGCGGGGTTTATTTCGGTGCCTTAAAATGAGCCTAGATGTTTTAAAGTTTGGTTCAAATGAACCCCCTTCCAATATCCCACGACCATTGGCTCAATACAATTATCAATTATCTCTGGCGAAGAAAAAGGTTGAAACATCAGAGCTAGCCATGGAAAAATATTATTTTCGTTGTTTTTCATGTTGTCGGCTGTAGGCTAAGCTTCCAGTCAAAGATCTGCGACAATCTCTGGATTTCAATGGCGTATTTCTTATACCCATCAAACAATAATAATAATAATAAAAAAAAGATTAGTCTCAGCTGGGAAATATTTGTCAGTAGATAGTTTCTTTAAAAGGCTGTTTTTATTTTTCAGTCACAATAGGTGGTTGTTTACTCGTTTAAGTTGCAACTGTTGCAGGAACCACTTCTGTTTTAAATATTATCATGATTTTCTGACTTTATTCATTGTTCTATTCTAGCTGTGTGTTAAGTTGCTTCAAGTACGGCCAGAAGTTGGCCTTTCAAGTGTTGAACACTGCCTTAAAGCGTCTCTATTACCTCTTCGACTTCATATTGATCAAGATGCTCTCTTCTTTTTGGCCGACTTCTTTAGTGGTATGAATAACTGTAGAGAAAGTTGTGAAGCAGAACCATGTGAGGAAGAAGCAACTGTTTTCCCGCAGAATAGATCCGATTCAAGCAGCTCAATTAATTCTGTGCCAGAACTTCAAGGTTCTAATAAAATGTTTTTCAAGTAAGTTCCGGTGTTTCCTTGAATAAAATTGAAAATATCGGATTAAAAGAAAAATAGGTATGAGATAAACAGATTTGTTACTTGACAATAATTATTTTTTTGCACCCATCTCCAATGTTCAGGTTTGTTTTTAAACATAATAGCTAAACGTAAAATTTCTAGATGTCCTTTATTTCGTCGGGAGCGGGATAGGGGCTAAGATCAAAGACAAATCCTGCTTATGTAGTTTACAAATATAGACTCTTTCTTAAAACCGTTGAATACGCTTCTGCGGTTTAGAGGAAACACGGTCTCATTGATGTCGGGTACCCGCTTTAATCTTTCCAATACGAATAATAAGTACGTGTCGTTTGCTGAAATAAAGCAATCATCCTCACGTCTGAAACACAAATTCAATTAATTTTGTTCCTGAAATTCAAGGCTAGAATGAAATATCAGGGCGCGGGTTAGGGGGTTCCCCTTCCCCTCTGAAAACAATTTTCTGATTTGAGTCACAAACATTAACATATCGCGTAGTTGGATCTTGCTAGCATGTTGCTAGGTATTCACAAGTATTAACTCGCCAAGTAGCTATTAACCATGTTTGATGCTGCTTAGGGAATGTTATCTGTGTGGCAGAAAATAGACTCACCAGTTACAGTACTGGAGTAGTGGTAAGAAGGGACCGGATGAGCAGGAATGCCAATCTAAAAGTGGGACCTGATTCACATCAACACGATAGTGAGACCCCAGTGGGAAGGCGTCTCGGCAGCAGCAGGTATGAGGTGTGACTGGTGGCTCTTCCTGAGTGCCCCTGGTAGCAAAGGAGGACCTAAGGTCTAAGGTGATGTAGCTATTTAGTCTTCTAGCAAATAACTACGTGTATTTTTATAGGGAAAACCTGAAATTACAAGGTAAGAAATCACCGTCTAGTCTGGACTATAAAGTGCATCTATTTGTTTTTGTTAGAAGCTGCAAAATTATTCTGAAGAAGGGGACAAAGGAAGGGTTTCCATCAACATAGATCTATTCTATTAGCTTGTTTTTCCTGTCTAAAACATAATTAATAATGTTCTTAGTTTTTGAGTTATAATTATGCTAGATTTGAATTTTAAAAAAATTTTAATTAAAAAAAAGAATTTTCTTAGTTAGAAAAATAAAACTTGTGAATAAAAAAGAATAAGAAAAGAGGGTTTATGTAAGGCCGTAGCTTGAGACTCTTTCCATCCCGCTTTTTGCGAAATCGCCTCTCTGATACCTACATCTAATAAAGTTTTTTGTCTTTAAGGAGTTTCTCATTTACTAATGAAGTTAGTATAAGGATTGACTACGAAGGAAAGCGTCTGGAATTCAGCAGAGGACCTCTTGCTGGGATCTTGTCTGGGCTTGCTACCCTTAATGGAGCAGAAATCAAATTAAAACGACTAAATTGTCGCCACGGGTAATGTTCTATCTTTTGTATTATTATGTCTATGTTGTAAATATATCTGTTATGACTATTTTAATACTTCTTTTAAAACGAAGGTAAAACGTTGAAAAAAGAAACTCTGACCGGTTAGTCCTTGGAAAAAAGAGGGGACTAAGCAAGGTGAAGAAATTCCCCTCAATGTCAACTTTAATCAGGCTGGTAAAACTGTTGTCTAGGATTTAGCAGAAGCCCTTTTGCTGGTATCTTGTCTGAACTTGCCACCCTTAAAGGGTCATAATTTAAGTCAAGTCAGTACGAAACACAAATCACATTTAACGAGCTAGATTGTACGTAATTCTGATATGACTATTCTAATACTGATTTTACAAGTGCTGACACCTAGGATAAAACTGCTACTACTATTACTAAAGCCTATTGGAGCATTAAGCTACCTTAGGCCAATAGGGCTTCGCCGCTGCTTCTCCGCATTACTCTGTTTGTTTTGCTAATTCCTAGGAAGTTAAGTTTCCTCTAAGTCCATTCTTATAACATTTTCCCACTCCGTTTGTCGAGGTCTCACTTTATGTCTGGCTCAAGATGGATGAACGAAAAGCACGGTTATTGGTTGTCATTCATCCTTCAACTGTTAAATTTGGGCATACCGTCTTACCGTTCTTTTACTATAACACTATAAAATGGGATTGAACCGTATTTTTCCACAGCAAACTTAATCGAGATACATTTGCATAAAGTTCCAATCGGTTAGTATCTCGGGAAAAGAAGACAGTAAAGCCTTGACGAAAAACAAAAAAATACCTTTTATAATAAGTTTATACTTGCTGGTAAAACGGTCTTTTGGCCTGTAAATATGGTTATAAAAAAAACTCATAGTAGAAGTATGAAATATAGGAAACCTCATTGGCTTCTTTAATAATAAAACTATAATAAAATAACTATTATAAATGCAAGCAGAATGTGCTGAACCTACGGAGGCTTATCCTTGTTTGTAGATGTAACAAGTCTTCCTTAAAAGAGTGTTTACAGAGTTCTAATCGGTTAGTTCTCGAAGAAAAGACAATAAAATATTGACAATAAACAAAGAAATTATTATTTATGGTTAGTTCAAACACATTAGTACAACGGTCCCTCGGCCTGCAAAGATGGTTATGGAAAAACTTATAGTTAAACTAAGAAATATGTGAAATCTGATTGACTCCTTTAGTAGAGTGGTCACCATAAATGTAAAAACATTTATGGTGTTTAATGGTGTTATGGTATTGAACGGACGGAAAAACAGTCAGCTAGGCTTTTATTGAACTTGAAAAAATAGTCAATAGTAGTGTTCCCCGAGGACTACCAAAGGTTTTATAGTTTAAGGGGCGGGTGGGAGTTCAGAGGGTCTGAGCTTTGTTTCAGAGTGTCCACCAGTTGGCTATGCTTACCCGGGTAAGCTACCCGGGTATGCTAAGGATCTGAGCTTACCTATGGAACCTTCGCTGCCGATATAAAAGTTCTTCCTTTAACATTTAACTTCACGTTATATCCCAAATCAAAAGAAGAATCTGTGATCTCTATAATTTTAACACATTCTCTAATTCTATAATCTCGTATTTTTATAATTGTAAAAGACTAAAAAATCCCTTAGAGGTATTTAAGTCAAACGAAATGGCTTGATTTTTGTGTATAGTACATAATTTTGTCAAGTATTTTTTTAGTTTTGTTACGACATTGCTGCTAAATATTTTTGTTACGATTGTTGAGAAATTTAGTTTGGTTTCGAAGTTGCCCTGGTGCCAAACGTCTTCGTCATTTCTTGCAAAAAAAAAACTTTATTATTTAAACTAGTGTTTTGATGTTCATTTTGCAAGTGATCAATACTTAGCTTCGATAATATTTCATTTTTATTCCCGCTTAGGATCTTCCTCATCGTTGCCACTTACAGAATAAACTGCAAAGAGTGGCAACGAGTCCTGTTTCATTCGGTGCTGCTACTATTTTCCTTATCTCCTTGTTTAACCGTGCTTAGACTATTTGCAATCCTTATAACTGTGTGAATTACGTTGCGTTCCATCTAAAAGTGTGATCCCTAAATAGAAGCAATTCTGTTCTTTTGACAGTTTTTTGGTGAAGCATAATGTAGGTGTTCGGCATCAGGGTGGCGTTAAAATCCAATTGGAATAGGGCTAATAGTGGCCGGTTTTCCTACTTAAATATACAAAATAGTCAAATATATACAAGCAAATGCATAGAGCACATATTTACAAATGCAAAATGCAATTGAACTAAAAACCGTGAAAAATCTAATATTTTAGTAGACGCCATTTTTGCCGTTTGAGGAATAATTTATCCTGTGTCGAATTGTGTGTCGAACTGTGTCAAACTGCTGATGTTCATTTCGTGAGATCTATACCAATCCTAAAATGGTGTGCAAAGTTACTGCTGGGGGTGTTTGACTTTGAGCGCCAAAAAGCTTTTGTGGGCCATCCTCTCCCGAAATCCTACAATTTTTTCGAATTTACGGGCGTCAACAGTTGAAAAAAAACTGTTTATTGGGAGGAACACATTAATGTTTCTAAAATAAAAGGGCAAATAATTTCATTCTTTGCCCATTCAAAAATTTCTTATAAAGGGGCTGCAAACCGTGACCTAACCATCTTAATCTTATATTGACTGTAGCCCTAGGTAGTGGAGTTGAAACACTTTCTAATACTAGGTTTGACACTTCCTCTGGAACACGTTAGCTTTCCACTTAGGCCATGGAGCTGGGCTTGATCGTTGTCATTACAGTGGTTTCTAGTAGCCTAATTTTGGTTCAGAATTCATCTTCCAACTCTTCCAAGCCTTTTTTCTACTGCGGAGAAACACAATATGACTTGGCTATTTTACTTTTTGTATCTTCAGCGCATGCACCAGCCTTACAATATGATATAGAAGGGGAGGAGGTTAGTGAAACTTCTCCCGGGTAATTTTCTTGTTGCCAAACATCAACTCTTCATCCTGATTTAATCGTTTAATTTTTTTAAACTAACGGCTTAATCTTTCTAACGTTTTTAATCTCTAAAATCAAGTTGTTTGGACTAGATCGTCCAGAACACTTTAATAATATAAGTCTCTGAAATTTACCAACCAAGTTCAGCTGTGATCTTTTCCGAATTTCTTAGGGCACAATAAAGATAATACGAGTTGGAAATTACTTAGAAAATTGTCAAATCTTTCTCTCGGTTTTCTATTAACGCTTTGTTAGCTTTGACTCAAGGAAAAAAATAGGGCTGGTTAGAGGTCCCCCTCCTCTCCCTCTTGACGACAAAAATTTGACATTTTTTGGCAAAGAAAAAACCTTTTTGCAACCATTACTACCGCTGGAAAAAAAAATTGTGAGTGATTACCCCCCTCTTTTGAGAATTTCTGAATCCGCCGTTGGGATTATTGGCAAGATGTGTTGATGCTAGTCTTTTAACCATGATATTATAGTGATTTTTTTTAGTTTTTCTTTTCTTCTCTTCTCTATTGTTTTTTAAATAGTCACAGTGAATGAGGTTAGGGCTGTCGGTAAGGGTAGTCAATATCGAGTCCTTTTCTCCAAATTAGAAGAACTCTTTAATTCCATAGTGTAAAAATAATTTTAAAACTCCGGGTTGTGCACCCAAAATTAAACGTTGACCTTTAATACAGGCTTTTGGGGCCCGATCGAGTGGTGGTTTACGCTTTAAATGAATGGCTACAAGATATAAAGAAATGGCAATTGCCTGCTATTCTTGGTGGAGTTGGACCAATGCACTCTATTGTTCAGCTTGGACAAGGTTTCAGAGACCTTTTTATGATGCCCCTAGAACAGTATAGAAAAGACGGTCGGCTTGTGAGGGGAATTCAGCGAGGTGCGTCTGCCTTTGGTACTTCTGCTGTCTTGGCTGTCCTGGAGCTGACCTCCCGCTTTGTCCATGTAATTCAGGTATGACATTCCGTTTTTATTTCATTCCTTTTAGGTGATCTGATGCTTAACGATGAAACTGGGAGCACCCGCTAAAAAGGAGCAAAAGTTGGTTACACAGTTTAAAATGAAGAAAAAAAGTTTTGCAGTCTTTTTTTATTTTATTTTTAATAAATAGATAAGATAACAGTTTGCACCTAATAACTTGGTTGTGACTGTAGTTAAAGATAGTTTCACGTATACTCTCTTAAGATTCAAGAGATATTCATTGCCTAAAATAATCCCGACACTGGAGATTTTGAAAATTAATAAGATCTAATTTTGTCTAAGATAGATGACTTTAGGGAACCACCTTCCTGAACCCTGCCGGCGTGCCAGAAGTAGCTAAACTGCTGAAATCATTGTGTTCCGCAAGAAAACCCGTTCTTGTATACAGCAGGGTTTGCACATGGAGTGGGAGGGTATCTGAGGCCTGCCCTCCTCTCCCGAAATCCTACAATTTCCTCGAATTTACGGGCGTCTCTTATTCAACGGTCAAATATTTGTTATTGCCCCTTCCCTAATGCTTTTGTATTATTTGGGACCCCCTCCCCCCTAAAAAAAGCCATGTGTAGGGCATACGTGCCTTTGTGGTAGGTAGTATGTCTATAAGATAGTCCTGGTGAGAAGATAACAAGTCGGTAACAGGTACATTCTTTTATCGAGTCATAACACTGGTCGTCTAAAAGTATTCAGACTCCAAGAATCTGAAACTCTTTTTGGTAATTAAAGAATCGGTATAAAGACTAAAGTTGGGATCATTCTATATAAGGTCAATAAGGCCAAGACAGAAATTTTCACGAATCTTATCAAGACTTGGTAGGTTTTTTCCTTTCGTGGGTGTAAATACTTTCTTTTTTCTATATGTCATGGAAGAAAAATACTTTAGCTGTGGCTCTTTGGGAAATGATGAATATTATCCTTACTTACAAATTAATTTTAATGATAAGATATGAAAAATTGGATTGTTCTATATTTCTATATGAACAAAGATTGAGTTTCTAGATGTTTCCAGAAGACTAAACAAAACTATGGTAATTAATAAATGTAAATTTTCTCAAAAATTTCAGTTTTATGCTAAAAGAATTAAGGCAAAGTATCTCATTAATTTTTTTTTCTTTTTTAAGTTAGGCACTAGGGGGTTTATTCTAAACTGTGAAAAAATTAATTGGCTAAATAAGTTAAAAAACTAAAAGGGGGGGGGAACATTCACCGCTCTTTTATTATTTTAATAAAAGAGTGGTGAAAGAACTATACAAAACGGTATATATACGTAATATATAATAATACATGTCTCCTTTCTAAAAGGCCTCTCTCGGACACACGGGACTTTGTCCACATGTCGGAGAGGGAGTAGCCATGCTCAGAAGATGGCCTATGCCCTTGTCGTTACTTCAAGCTATTACATAAAGTTTGAGCATATCAAATGTAACTCTAGTCTAATATTTTCTAAAAAATAACAACAAATAAACTAGTCTAAAAAATTTCCTTATTTTCAACGCTTATTTTAACTCTTTTAGTCAACTTTTACACAAAAAAAATTTTTTACGCTTCAAATTTTAAGCCTCTTTAAAGAAGCCCAAGAAAGACGCGAACAAGTGATTGTCATTCCTCTTCCAGCAGGGAGGATAAAGTCCCCTCTTAACGTTAAGTCTGAGTTTGCTTCATAGCTTAAACTTTCAGAGTGCATCACTGAGAGAAAAAAGGAAATTATGTTTCAACGATGTGTAGATATGAGAGGTGGAGGGATCTTTTAAACCCCCACCTTCTTCGTTTGAATAAAGGCATTCATTTGATTTCTATTAAATGCATAACTGTCTTAAAATGATTTGACCTATTCTGATTGCATATTAACTATAATGCCAATGAATCTAATTAGTAACAACAGGGATCCCTTATTTCTAAGCAATATTCGCATCATTTTTTTTTTTTTGTCTTTTCAATCAGCTGTTGAATTGAAGAAACGTTCAAAATTTGACAAACCATGTTGATGACAAGTAAAGATTGGAGAAATTGAGCGATTGAGGAAGAGAGAGAGTATTTTCTTTTTTTTTGTGGGAGTGGTGGTGGGGAGTAATTTCCAATAAAAAAAAGCCAAAAATAAGTGAATTATTTGGAAAAGCCCCCCGCCCTTGGAACACAATCCTAAGTAGGCCTACGTGCCTGTTCCAGATGAAACCTAGTTATGAAAATATTATTCTTGGTTATACTTTGTAGGTCTGTTCATGGTATTTGCGGATTTTCTTATATGCAATAAATAATTAAAAACAGTAGAAAGAAACGGTGCAATACTAATAAAGAAAGGTGAGATAGAGAAAGATAATTAGAGAAAGGTTTATGAAAATCAAATAGTGGACAATTGGTTAAGATCCTTATCAATATCCCACATCCCTGGATGGTTCGTTCTCCCTAGGCTATAACCTGTGGGTATCTATTCTGAGTCACATCTTCTGCTTATTTCTAACGGTGTTAGATTGTTTTATACCGTACCATTGATGGTTATTGTATTCTAGTCTGCTGCTGAGATGACCTTTGATGTTCTGTCGCCTGGTCCATCCGTTCGACATGGTCGCTCACGCAAAACAGGGAAGAGAAAAAGTAACCGTGCAAAACATCCTGCTGATCTAAGAGAGGGAATGTCAACTGCCTACTTTTCAGTCAAAGAGGTATTTTTTATATAGAGCCCCTCCTAAAAAAAAGTCCCAATGCGAGATGCATCAGTGAGCACACTCTAGCAATTGGCATTAGAAGTCACCTTCCTTAAAGAGCTGTATAAGAGCATCTTGTTCTCAGGTCAAAGGATATCTTTGATCTT
>JAQQPU010008053.1:0-22616 GCA_029168905.1 Artemia sp. Kazakhstan ARC1039
GATCCCAATTCAACGGGAAAAAGTAACTTTCGGGGGTGGGCTCACAATTCATGTAATTTAAAAATTAAACAGCAACTCTTTCTTCCGGTTTTTATACATAATTCTAACTACGATCTGAAGTATGTGCTACCAGCAATGGCACATCTTCAAAGAAATGGAACAGTGGATGATGCATGGGTGATAGACAGCTTTTCCTACAAAATCATTCCTAAATCATCGGAAAAGTTGCTTTTTTTGGAATTTATGTGGACATTTGTTGAAGACGGCGTTGAGTACACGAATAAAATTCGCTTTTTAGATTCCTACAGTTTTTCCCCAAATCATTGAGCGAATTAATTCAAGTGCAAAAAAACGATGGCGGCTGCAACGCTTTCCCCCTTCTCAAGCAACAATTTCCAAATGATTTATATGATTTGTTGACGGTCAAGGGCATATATCCTTATAATTATTATTGTTCCATGTCGAGATTCGCCGAGGAAACTATTCCCTCGATCGATTAGTTTTACGACAGTCTACAATATCGTAGGTGCACCCCCGATGAATACAGTTTTGCTAAAAAAGTGTGGGCAGAGGGAGGGTGGAAAAATGGGTTTGACTACTGCAAGCTGTATTTGTCGAGTGATGTGTTAACTTTGTTAGACATTATGTGTAAAAATACGGACAAAATCTATGGGGAATTTAATCTTGATTTGGGGTATTATTTTTCATCTCCTCATCTGGTGATGGACCTCATCCTAAAAATTAGTGGGGAAAAAATTGGGCTAATCACTGACATCGATCAGCACCTGTTCATCGAGAGGTCAATGAGGGGTGGATACATTTTTCACGGGGATCGCATCTTGGAAACTGATCCAACTGGAGAGAAGACGAGGACAAAATCGGATGCAGTTTTCCTTGATATGAATTCTCTCTACCCCTCGATCATGTCCCATTATGCGCTACCTTGCGATGACTATAAATGGCTCAATGACCCTCAAGCTCCCCATTTCCCCAACATTGACAGTGTTGAGGAGAATGGGCCGGTTGGGTGGTTTTTTGAAATTGATGGGGAGATACCAGTTGAGCTTCACGATTCAGTAAAGGATTTTGTTTTTCCGTGCATCAAAAGACCTGTGAATAGGGACTCTTTGAGCCCCCGCAATAGGCGTTTAGTCGAGGTAAACGGATTGCATTGGTCACCTTCAAAACAAAAACTTATTGCTGACCTTCTGCCGAAAAAAATATTGTTGTACTTCTTGTGGCTTCAAAATGGATGTGCAACAACGGTTTCAACGTCACAAAGGTGCATAGAGCCCTCCAGTTTAGCCAAAAACCCTATCTGAAAACATTTGTTGACACTTTTGTCAAGAAACGTTCTGAAGCGCAAACGAAAGCCGAAAAAGAAATTTATAAGCTCATTTTGAATTCGGCTTTCGGTTAAATGTGTGAGAGTGTTTGTAATAGAAATCGTTGTGACGTCGTGACCGATCCCAAACAATGTGCTCGAATTATTGCCGATCCAAATTACACTTCCTTCACAATCATTGGCCCGGACATGGTACTATTGAATAGAAAAAAAGGAAGTATTGTCCTGAATAAAAATATTGCTGCAGGCAGTGCGATCTTGGAGATCTCTAAAAAGCTCCTGTCGGAATTCTAATACAATGTGGCTAGGGTAAAGTGGCCGGAGAAGGGGCAAGTGGAGGTCTGCTACGGGGACACAGATTCTCTACTGCTAAAAGTAAAAACCCCAAATCTAATTGATGATTTGGCGCACGGTGAAATTATCAGCTCACGGATGGACTACACCAATTGGAGTGGGCTTTACCCAGAGCTAGTGAAACGTCGGGCGCCAAATCAGCTTTTATTTTTAAATCAGAAATGGGAAGTGACATGATTTCCCGTGGTATGTTTGTAAGTCCGAAGGTGTACTTTATACAGACACACGACGAGGAAATCAAAAAACGTTGCAAAGGAGTTCCCACGCGCTATGTGGATAAGAATTTCGACATGGACATCTATAGGAATTGTATTGTTCAAAATACAATTCCAAGAGCCAAATTGCTGGCAATTCGTTCCCTCAACTACAGGAACTTTACTGTAAATGTAGAAAAAATTGCCATGAGTACCATTGCCGACAAGGTCTATGTTTGTCAAGACGGTGTGACTACCCTCCCCCTAGGGCACCATTTAACTTCAGACCGGGCCGAATGTGATATCCATAGGGAAAGTCTTGGTTTGAATAAATTCCAATAAATTTTTCCAAAAACCTTGGGGGGGGGGCCCCGGGGCCCGGGGGGGGGGGGCGGCCGGGGGGGCGCGCCGCCCCTACCCCAGGTCATCTTTTTTTTACTTAGAGCATATTTTTTGTGCTTTTGTAAATATACATGTTTCATTGAAAAGAAAGTCATATTATTTTAAGTGCTTTTTCTAGTACATTTTTCTTTGTTTTCTGTAAAGTGCTGTTTTTTATAATACAAGAAATATGATGCCTTATTGATTTTGTTCTCATTATTCTTGAACCGACTTGTAGGGAAATTATTTAGTCATTAGACAACTATAGTCTACAGTTAGTTGTCCAGGTGAATTGTTGAAGGGAACATGTATTAATTTAAAACACCATTCAGATCGTTTCTGTGTGGGCCGACAATGTCGGGCAAAACAACACTCTTAACTAAAATAATTAAAAAATGTGATAAAATGTTTGTGGAAAAGCCGAAAAAAATCTGCTATTGTTACAGTATTTGGCAGGAGTCATACGATAAAATAAAAGCAATTGCCACGACGGGATTGGTGCAGATACAATTCATACAGGGACTTGATGTTTTCAAAATTATCGAAGCAAACTCTTGGCTGATTATTGACGATCTGGCTGAATCTATTGAAAAGTCCTAGGAAATGCTGAAATTATTCACCGTTTGCTCTCATCATGAACAGATTTCCGTTACTCTGGTTCTACACAATCTCTTTCATCAGAGCAAATGTATGTGAACACTTTTATTTAACTGCACCTACTACATCATCTACAGAGTTGTTCGTGATTCTAGCTCCCTAATAACTCTCAATAAACAAATCTATCCAGGTGCCCCTAAATTTCTGCTCTCAGCATACAATCAGGCAACTAATAAACCCCACGGCTACATCCTATTAGATCTTAATCAAAATGCACCCGAGGATTTGCATGAAGTCACAGATATTTTTGACAATGAAATTACAGTATATCTCCCCGTGAACACTAAAAATACCTATTAGTCGCTATCATGACACTGAAGAAACTACATGAAAATATACATTTATTTTCAGTTCTAAGCACTTCAAAACCCCCACTTAGGAAAGCCATACTCAAACATGGTATTGACAATGATTTCATTAATCTAATATCCGAAGTTTGTTTAAATTTGACCGAGGGCAATGTTCAACTGCCAGAAGTAGTTAAGCAACAGGCAAAGCAACATCGTTCCATTGTACGTACATTCGCCTCTAAAAACAAAGGAAATAATTTTAAAAGGAAACGACTTCTTCAAGCAGGCGGTAGCTTTTTCACACTTTTACTACTGATAATGGCAGGACTTGTAAACAGTTTTCTCTAGATGGCAAAACCCTATAAATTGACTCCAATAGAGCTCGCTCTCTCACCCATGGAACACTTTGACGACAATCTGAGTAAATTCATTGACAATGAGAATATTGAGGGTGATAAAAAACTGCTTTTACTTCAAGGTGCACTTCGCCGAGTGGACAAACATAAGCCCTTTCGTGCGAAGGCCACCGATATTGATCACAAAAAAATCATCTCCTCAAGAGTCTGCTGCTGGAACACAATTAAAGAAGGAGGAATTGGATTCAATTGTATCGAAAATTGGAAATCTAATGCCTCACTCATATCGTGAACAAAGTAAACGACTCATAACTTATCTCATGGAAAGTGGTCAAGATCATATTCAAGTTGATAGCAATGAGAAAGAGATTATAATTCAGGGCAAGAGCTATAATCTACTCAATTTAATCTATAATATGGTTACAAATCGTAAAGGACTATTATCATTTGACGCTCATCTATACAACTTTCTAAATACATTAAACTTTCCCAAAAGCCTTATTAGCAATAAGCAAATTCTAAAAAAAAATTAAATGAACATGTACCATTGTCAACACCATTAAAATATGAAGAAGAAGAAGAAGATTTTAAATCAATTTTGGAAAATACTAGCTCACCACTGATAGCTAGACAAAAGCGAAGACGTATCAAGTCAACGTCACCACCACCACCACCAACCACCAGTACACAAAAGGGTAGCGGGCGCTACACTACACGTTTACATTCAAAATGGTTGAAGTTCTGAAACGTGTTTATGAAAATATTTGTGAAGTGGGGAGTTTAAGTTCCCCCACCACTCTTTCCAAAGTCACTGGTGTTCACGCTAAAATTGTGCAAGACCATCTACAAAATGAATCAAGTTACACTCTGCATAGAAATCATAGACTTCGTGCTAATGATTATCGAAAAACTAAAGCCTTTTTCCCATTGCATATAATGCAAGCAAATCTCCTAACTCTAGATGAGATTCAAAGACGTCACAATACACCGTAAAAGTACATTCTATTTGCAATCAGTGTTTTTAGTCACTATGCCATTACATTGCGCTCGAAGAGAGGTGTTGAAGTTGCTCAGGCTATTGAAAGTATTCTCGAACAGGATTCGTATAAAAAAATTCAAACGGATCGCAGTAGTGAATTTGTTAATCCCCATGTTGCAAAAGTACTAGCGAAATACAATACACTGCTCCATTATAGTCATAGCCCTATAAAGGCTGCATTGGCCGAACGATTGATAAGAACTATTCGAATTTTAATTTCAAGGTATTGTACATTGAAAAATACACCGGCTTTTATTCATGATTTAGATAAAATCATGTTGATTTATAATCAACGACTTCATCGATCATTATCCAATTCAACCCCAACGGAAGTTCATCATTCTGATCATGATACAATTGATACTTTTCTTAAACAATATTCCAATGAAACGATTGTCAAGAAGAAAAATGAATTCAATGTTGTTGATACTGTTCGAATTAATAGAACAACTAATGTTTTTGAAAAGAGGAATTACTTGTGGTCCACAGAATTTTTTAAAGTGGCAAAAATCCTAGACACTAAACCCATAACTTATTGTTTGCGCGATACCAAAGATGAAGAGATTCTCGGCGGCTTTTATGACTATGAACTACAAACAGTTAAAAATAATATTGAAATCTATAAATTGAAAAGATATTAAAGACTCGTACTCGAAGGGGTAAGAAACAATTACTTGTTCGGTGGCTAGGATACAACTCTGATTTTGATTCTTGGATTGGTGTTGAAGATATTGACTATGCCCAATGATTTTTATGTAACATTTATGTCCAATGTTTCTGATCCTCTCTACAACGACTTGAATACGACAAGTGATTTTTGGACGAAACTCTCCCCTGCCATAAAATTTGACGGTGCTTATGAAGTGGCTCTTGTCGATTGTATTCTCAAAAATACCTATGACATCCTGAGAAAGGACCGTGTGTATGATATAAAAGTTATACCATTCGATTGGACACTCTTTGTCGACTATGAATGGGTTGAAGCACTTAAATCTAGCAAATATCCACATGCCAAATTGAAATATATTGAATATGATGATATGAGAGATTTGTGTCGTACAATCAATAGAAAAATCTCATATCGTAGGAATGATACATTCTTCTCATATCTTTTTAATTATTCATTGGAACACGATAGGATTTACATAACCTCACCAGTTGACACCGAAATAATTATTCTCAATGATAATCTGAGAGACGTTCTTGGCTTTAAACAGAATATGATCAATGGGAAAAATGCTGTCACCGTTTACGGGATGGATCAAGTAATTTTTGCTGATTATCCACCTGGTTTGGCCTCGGACTCTTGCATATTTCTCTATGCATCCTTTGTGGAAACGTCGAGAGTAGGTAATTCAAATGTACCCCTCCTACGTGTTCTTGAACGAAAAACAACCCATGAAATTGTTCATCACTATAGTATAAAGCATCTTCAGTATGTTCCTGTAAACACTTCGTATTTGGAACTCTGTCAGTTAATACTAAGAAGTGAATTGGTTTATCCTCTAGCAATAACAAAAGGCTTAGCAGTGATTACATGTCATTTTCAACCTATTGTTGGCGACAGCACAATCACCTAACATGAACAATAGAAGAATTCCATTTGTCTGTCCCGATATCGATTGTTATGTTGGTGCTCTGAGTCCACGTAGAATAGGCAATGGATTGGACTACTACAAAGGGCGTACTACAATGTCTGGCTATGGTCTTGGTAGCTGGTTTGCTAGGCTATTTCGTTCTCCACTACCCCTTGCCAGAAAATATCTTGTACCTGCTGCATCAAATTTTGCTGCCTCCACACTACAGGACTGGGGGCCGGGCAAGAATTTCAAGGAGAGTGTTAAGGAAAATATTAGATCTTCAGCAAGAGCCGTTGGTGAGCAATTAAAATCTCGGCAAAATAGGGAGGGATTGAAAAGGATGCGTGCGTGTCATTCACTCATCAGTCTCCACCCAGGCGGGAAGCGAAGGACATCAACAAGGAATTTGAGGAATAAAACAAGGAAGACTAATAAGCAGAAGAAGAAGAAAAAGAATATTAGATCAAAGATGGATTTATTCTCTTAAGATGACTTATCTCCCCCACCAGGAATCATATCCATCAATCAGTTCCTCATTGAATCTATTCAATGCTGAAAATGTTGATGTCAGTGTCAAGTATGGTTATTATGAACAATTTCATCCCCAACAACCCCTCTCGGAAAATATACACCTTCAAATATTTTCCAATGAAGACTATTTCATTGATTTGTCATCAACATTTATTGATTTAGATGTTGCAGTGAAGGAAAAGTCAGATAATACAACTCCAAATGCTGGCGATGGTCTCTCCTATGAAAAATGTATTCTACATAATGTGTTCAAACAAATTAATGTATTTATTAATGGAAAATTGGTGAGCACTAGCAATAATTTATCCAACTATGCAAGGTACATACAATTTATGATGATGACATCAAAGGCGTACAAGGAGTTGAGAGGACAATCATTGTGCTATGAATATCGATCAGGTGTTGATACTGATGGTGAGTTGACTACTGCAGTGACCCAGGAGTATCATCTGGTTGGAAAATTAATTCATGAGATATTCAATATATCCCAATGGCTACCCCCCAATGTCTAGATTGACATAAAGTTACAGCTGGTCCCATCGAATTTCATTTTGAGAAAAACACTTCCTGCAGCACCCGATGCAAATGTCATTATCAGATCGGCAATTCTCCACGTCCGAAAACAACAGGTTATGAGCTCTGTCGCATTGGCAGTGGAAAAGCTAAGAGCCAATAGCAACAACATTAAATTTCTTGTCCCCTATACGATCACCAATCAACGTCACATTGCCACCGGCTCTCGTAGCTATACCGATTCATCATTTATCAATGGAGAAATCCCATCAAAATTGGCTTTGGCCTTTGTGAAGAGTGGCAGTGCTGTTGGATCCTGGACTGAATCGCCCCATGATTTTAATTTTTTCGGTCTATCTAGCCTTGTGTGCAAAGTGAATGGTATTCCACTGTACACTCTATCCTTTGACAAAAAATCCTATAGAACTCTGTGCGAGTTGACCATGCAATCCCTAGATCATGACTCTCAACTATTTGAAAATGGAATAACCGATTCAATGTTTTCAAAAAATCATGGGGTAATTGTTTTGGACTTGTCAGGGACTCAGGATATGAGCATAGTACGAACAGGGAATGTACATTTAGAGTGTACATTTGCCGATGCTTTGACTGAGAGTATCACGCTAATATCATTGATTCAATTTGAGACCTATTGGGAAATCACACCCGACGGTAGTGTTCTACTAGACCTAGCACCATGAACACAAACCAAATAATCAAGGTATTTAGTATGGATCCATACATGTCCCAGTACAAGTCCTATTGCATACCTTCGGACTTCATTGAAAAAATTTCAATTGTTAACAATACCCTAATCATTGTTAATAGCAGTCCATTGACTTTGAAGACTGGCCATTGGCTATGCATCATTCAAACAGCGAAGAATATTGAATTTTTTGATCCTCTTGGCTTATCGTATAAATTCCACATTCCATACATCAGCAACTTTATTGAAAGCAGTGGGAAAACCATTCTTCAAAATCAACGAAGAGTACAGGATTTAAAGACTAAGACATGTGGCTTTCATGCACTACTCCTTTTTCATTTTCAGATGTCGTGGCTACACCTACAGCCAGTTTCTCGACATCTACGTTGAATTACCTCGATTGAACGACTTTGTAGTGGAAAATATACTTACAAGCGTGTTTAAGATTAATTTTAGTGCTCTACGAATAAAATGTTCTAAAAATGTATGTGAGATTGTTTATTAATAAATGAAAAATGTATGTACATGATAAAAACGACTTTTCTGCTCTTTTGATTTCATCTTCTACATCTTCGACAAAATTTTGGGCTTGGAGCAGGACCATTTCATTAATATCTACAATATTTTCGATAGTTAAACGTCCCTAAAATAGCAAAGGATAGTTTCTGGTGCTCATCTGAAGGATCATATACCAAAAATTAGGCTGTAGGAAAAATATGGTTTAATTAGTATATTTCAAAATATGGATGGTTAGGTCACGTTTTAAGGATGAAGTATTATTCTTTACCAAAAAGTATGTCTTTTGGCAATCGAGAATCCAGGTTATTTGCAACACTGATGAATTCAGACTTCTTGAACTGGACTTGTTAGGAGTTTCAGAAACTCATATCCTAGGGATAGGAGACATGAAATTAGGTCATATAGTATTTATTTACTGAGGCAGGAGGGATAGGGATGCAGGGAGTAGGGCTCATGATGAATAAGGAAGCTACTAAGTCTTGTTTAGTTTGAAAAGGTATTAATAATATAAAACAACTTGCTGATTTTACGATTGAAAAAGTGCAAAGTAACTGTCATAGTAGTATGTGCTCCTGTAGAACTAACTGATGGAGATAGTAGTGACTGACTCAGATAAATTTTAATTACAGTTATAGGAACAAATAGACAGGATTCACAGTATAAATTTGTTAGTTCTATTAGATGGTCTTAAAGCCCAGGTTGGTATGAGTAGGGGTATATGCCAATAAGTCGGGTATTCTAGCCTAGATAAATTTCATGTAGGAAAGGAAAATAGCAACGGTTATAGACTGCTTCAGTTTTGAAGGTTTAAAAATCTAGTTATGACAAATGCAGCATTTGGTCATAAAATAACCCATAAAATAACATGGTACTCACATAATAGTAAGACGACTAACCTTATGGATTACGCTATTGCAAATCGAAGACTGGCTGGATCGGTATAAGATACTACAATATATAAAAGTGCTGTTATTGATATCAAAAGTTGGTCTAGTAGTAACTAGAGTTAATCGTAAGTTGAAATTTAGCAAAGGGAAAATACCTCCCGGGAAGTTTTGACGTTGGTAGACTCCAGGATGAGAAATTGAGAGAAAATTGCCAGGAACAGTTGAATATGAAACTAAAGAGTCTAAAATTTGATAATATAGAAAAGGGATTCGAATAATTTTCACAGAATAGTTTGTGAAGTGGCAAATGCCGTCTTAGGAAAGAAAGTTAGAAACGCAACTAGGAATATTAGTGAAAACGCTTTAAACTTGGTTGAAAGAGAAGGAGTTGGTGCAAAAAGTATTTGATTGATAGATCATATGAGAGTAAGGGGAATGTAAGGAAAGTTGAGAAAGCGTTGAAATATGAATTAAGAAGATTTGAAGCGGAAGCAATGGATAAGAATGCTTAAGATGACATAATAGTAAAATATTGTATTGGCACGCAGGGGTGTCCCGAGCCTCGTTTTATTCGGGGGGGGCGATTTTCGTAAATTTTACCGAATCGCTACCTGATTTATGCCGAATTTTCTGCAGAAATCAAGAATTTTGCTAAATTTCGGCCGATTTTGCAAAATTTCTGCCGAATTTTTGCCTTCAGCGAAAATTTTACCGAATGCAAAAAAGATTGGGGGCGGTGCGCCCATCCCCGTCCCCCCCCCCCCTCACCTCTTGACGCTCCTGTTGGCATGTTAAGAATTGAGAAGAAATAATCAATCTGAACTTGTCCCAGTTAAACATAGGAATAGGGTCACAATTAGTGATAAGGAAAAACTTTAAGAGAGATGGGCAGAGCATTTCGAGAATATGCTTAACCGGAATAGAGTTAAAGTAAAAGATGTACTGTAACTGTGAGGAAGGCTTTGAATTGATTGGAATAGAGGAGGAGCGTACGCCTATGCGTTGGCCTCAGGTGGTTTGGTGCTGAGTGAGATGTCAGTAGTAGTAATAGTAGTAGGAACTTTATGAGAGAGAATAGAATGAAGCCCTGAACAGGATGGGGTTGAAGATGATCATACGCTGCTGTGTTGACTCGTAAGTAACTTGGTGCCACGATTTGTTGTCAACAGTAGAAATAGGATTAGTACATTAGTCCCATTCAAATAAGCATTCAGTAAAGGGAAATATTACTTAAGCGTCAAGGGTGACGGCACAATTTATGTTAACAGATCTTCCTAATAAGAGCTCACCACCCCTTTATTCCCTAACCGAACATTTCCTCATCTCCCAATCTCCCAGCCCCTACTGTTGACCTACACATCTCACCATTGGTAAAGTACTTAAATAATTTTTAATTTGTACCAAAGACAGAATTCACTATTTTTTAGGGCGTTGACTACAAATCTGAGGCAAAAGTAGCAAATTGCCTTCCTGAAATGACTATCCTAAACCATAACACAGTAAATCAATATTTCCCAGATGACGTTCGAAAGTTAGTATTTTAAAGTTTTTGAAGTTCAAAAATATAAATATGTATGTATATTGCCTGTATATTTGACACAAAAAGCCCCCCAGGGTTAATGGCAAAAAAAAGTATACAAAAAATGTAAAAGAATCAATTGAACATTTAAGCAAAACAATTAAAAACAGAAAGAAACAAACAATTAAAAGGAAGCACTAGCTAATGTAGAAGCGCTAGCTAATGTAAACATAACAATCATGGAACAGAATCTCGGTGCTTTCAAAACCTATTTCTGAAATCTCTCTCAACCCTTGATAGTTCCGCAGAATATACAACAATTTTTCCTTCCACTCTAAACATCGGGGAATTCTAAGAACCACTCATCATTCTAACCCTTACCCCGTCATTCTAGCCACGAAGCTTTTTAGGGGAAGGGGGATTTTACTTATTTTTGTACATTTTCCAATAAGATTTATTCGAATACATTGAGCAAAAAAGATTATAAAAATCACAATAATTACACAGGTATATTGTTAAAATGACGATTTTGAAAATTTTAACCATTTATTTTGTTAAGTATGGATGCATACTATTATACACCTTCACTAGAGGATGGGGGTGACTTGGCCACTGCCATTAGTGTGGCTTTTTGCGTCCTAATCCAACCTCTGATATTTATCTTGCTTTCTTTCATGTTTTTTTTTCAACTACGAGGAAACACCCTCCACAGTCGATTGGCTGTTAAAGATATTTTATTTACTTACTACCATTTGGAGTGATAATTTAGTAGATAAAGCAAATATAATTAAACAAGTACACACATTCTTATAGTTTGGTTTAAAAAGGTAAAAATTTAGGGTAAAGATTGAAGGGTCGAAATGGTGATATGCTGTGACAGCCACCCTCCCCCCTTGTTCTTGAGATATGATTTTTACTTTTAATGTTACTTTTTTTGCTTTTTTGTGAAAAACGGCTTTCATATTTATTACAAAAGCATAACTTTGATCCATGCAACTGTGTTTAACGTGATAAAAGTAGGGAGCTATCAGGAGGTCCCGTACGAACACATGTGCTGCCATCTATAATTGAGCCTAACTGTACCTAACTGCATAGACAATGTTATTGATCCACTAAGGGGGACAGATTTCTTAGAAAATGATTTACATAATCGAAGGGAAACTAGATTTCTGAGAATTTGATTTGTATAATCGAGGGGAATTATTGATTCACGAAAGGGGAATTAAGAAACAATATGGCTTCTCTGATATTTAGGTCTGGGACATAAATTAAATTCTATTTTTTAAATATGGCTTCTCTGTGCATTAGGCTTAGTGATACAACTAATATTCTGTTGAAACCTTAATAGTGTAGCTAGGAACACCTTAGAGATGAAGAGATTAACGCGGGAATGTTTTCCTGGGAATTTCAAATGTGACAGCGCAGGGATGCCAAAATAAAAGGAACACGCTGAAATTATGTTTGGGGATAATTTGGACGAAACCGTTTGAGACATTTTAGAAGATGATTTAAGCGAAACAGTTTGGGACATTTTAGAAGATGATTTGGGTGAAACTCCGTGGTCGTTATAATACACAAGCTCCATTTGAACACTGTTGTCAGGTCCCCTACCCCATCCCCGAAGGGTAACATCCCCCCAAAGGACCCCCAAAGTGCCCCCGGGCCCCCCAAGGGCCAGCGGGATCCCAAAGGATCCCCAGGCCCCAAAGAGCCCCCGGGCTCCCAAAGGCCCTCAAATACCCCTGGACCCCCCCAGGCCCCTAAAAGGCCCCCAAAGAAACCCCGAGACTCCCTTTTTTGAATTTTTTTTTAGTTTTTTCGGACTGAATTTTTTAGACTTGGAAATTATCCAACATTTTTCCGGTTTTTTCTTTAACCCATTGGCATAGAGTTTTACCCTAGAGTCTTAGCTTAGTTTTATTTAGAGTTGAAGTTTAGCTTAGTTATAGTTATGAGTTTAAAGTTTTACCTTAGAGTCTTAGCTTAGAGTTTTAGTTAGAGTTCTACTTTAGTTTTAGTTAAGAGTTTTAGCTTAGAGTTTTAGCCTACAGTCATAGCTTAGAGTTTTAGCCTAGAATTTTAGCTTAGAGTTTTAGTTAGAGTTGAAGTTTAGTTTAGTTACAATTAAGAGTAGAGAGTTTTAGCTTAGAGTCTTAGCTTAGAGTTTTCGTTAGAGTTCTAGATTAGTTTAGTTTTAGTTAAGAGTTTAGAGTTTTACCTTAGAGTCTTAGCTTAGAGCTTTAGTCAGCGTTGAAGTTTACTTTAGTTTTAGTTAAGAGTTTAGAGTTTTTGTTAGAGTTCTAGTTTAGTTTAGTTGTAGTTAAGAGTTTGGAGTTTTACCTTAGAGTCTTAGCTTAGAGTTTTAGTTAAAGTTAAAGTTTACTCTAGTTTTAGTTAAGAGTTTAGAGTTTTAGCTTAGAGTATTAGCTTAGAGTTTTTGTTACAGTTCTAGTTTAGTTTAGTTTTAGTTAAGAGTTTAGAGTTTTTAGCTTAGAGTCTTAGCTTAGAGTTTTTGTTGAAGTTCTAGTTTAGTTTACTTTTAGTTAAGAGTTTAGAGTTTTAGCTTAGAGTCTTAGCTTAGAGTTTTAGTTAGAGTTGAAGTTTAGTTTATTAATAGTTAAGAGTTTAGAGTTTTAGCTTAGAGTCTTAGCTTAGAGTTTCTGTTAGATTTCTAGTCTAGTTTAGTTTTAGCTAAGACTTTTAGCTTAGAGTTTTATTCTAGAGTTTTAGCTTAGAGTTTTAGTTAGAGTTGAAGTTTAGTTAAGTTATAGTTAAGAGTTTAGAATTATAGTTTAGAGTCTTAGCTTAGAGTTTTTGTTAGAGTTCTAGTTTAGTTTAGTTTTAGTTAAGAGTTTAGAGTTTTACCTTAGAGTCTTAGCTTAGAGTTTTAGTTAGAGTTGAAGTTTAGTTTAGTTATAGTTAAGAGTTTGGAGGTTTAGCTTAGAGTCTTAGCTTAGAATTTTTGTTGAAGTTCTAGTTTACTTTAGTTTTAGTTAAGAGTTTAGAGTTTTACCTCAGAGTCTTAGCTTAAAGTTTTAGTTAGAGTTGAAGCTTAATTTAGTTATAATTAAGAGTTTAGAGTTTTTAGCTGAGAGTCTTAGCTTAGAGTTTTTGTTAGAGTTGAAGTTTAGTTTAGTTTTAGTTAAGAGTTTGGGGTTTTAGCTTAGAGTATTAGCTTAGAGTTTTTTTTAGAGTTCTAGTTTATTTTAATTTTAGTTAAGAGTTTAGAGTTTTAGCTTAGAGTCTTAGCTTAGAGTTTTTGTTAGAGTTCTAGTTTAGTTTAGTTTTAGTTAAGAGTTTAGAGTTTTTGGCTTAGAGTCTTAGCTTTGAGTTTTTGTTGAAGTTCTAGTTTAGTTTAGTTTTAGTTACGAGTTTAGAGTTTTAGCTTAGAGTCTTAGCTTAGAGTTTTAGCTAGAGTTGAAGTTTAGTTTACTAATAGTTAATAGTTTAGAGTTTCAGCTTAGAGTCTTAGCTTAGAGTTTTTGTTACAGTTCTAGTTTTAGTTTTAGTTAAGAGTTTAGAGTTTTACCTTAGAGTATTAGCTTAGAGTTTTAGTTAAAGTTGAAGTTTAGTTTAGTTATAGTTAAGAATTTAGAGTTTTAGCTTAGAGTCATAGCTTAGAGTTATAGTTAAAGTTGTAGTTGAGTTGAGTTTTAGTTAAGAGTTTAGAGTTTTAGCCTAGAGTCTTAGCTTAAAGCTTTAGTTAGAGTTGAAGTTTATTTTAGTTATAGTTAAGGGTTTAGAGTTTTTAGCATAGAGTCTTAGCGTAGAGTTTTTGTTAGAGTTCTAGTTTAGTTTAGTTTTAGTTAAGAGTTTAGAGTTTTACCTTAGAGTCTTAGCCTAGAGTTTAGTTAGAGTTCTAGTTTAGTTTAGTTATAGTTAAGAGTTTAGAGTTTTAGCTTAGAGTCTTAGCTTAGAGTTTTAGTTAGAGTTGAAGTTTAGTTTAGTTATAGTTGTGGTAAAGCTTTCTAATTTAGTTAATTATTAATTTAGTAAAAATATATATGACGCAAATATGAAGTTTTGAAACACCACTTTTTTTATTAAGATAAGGAACATATCCTGCTAAATTCTGTTTAACGGGAAATAGAGAAAGAATACGTGGGAAAGTGTGGTTGATAAAAATGTATAAAAGATACATTGAATCGGAAGAGAAAATCTTATACTAATTTTTATGCCGGACTGACCTCTGGTCCGTTGTTTTAGAAATACTTTGGGATTTTGTCTTATCAATGAAAGTGCATAAGTATCTATATATATATATTATTGTTGTTTTATTGAGACTTGTGGTCTAATTGGGACAGCCAAACCCAGTAGACAGATTATATCCGATTATATTATATGGTAAATGAATAAAAGTATTGTATTTTAGCCGACCTCTCTACGATCTATTTTTAGCCTCTCGAACGTCCCCAGTCGGTACGCCTCATTAGTTCGGTCATAGCCTAAGGCACGCTACCAAAGTTTAAATACCTTAGGGCCAGAGTTTATCTCCCCTATAAAGGGAGAATAAAGGCATCTACGACTAAAACAACCAAATACCATTAGAATAACGCTTCACAACAACTGGTGGTCATTGGAAAAACGAGGTCGAGGAGACTAAATAAGGTTGCAAAATACAAAAAAAAATCGAAATGACCGTATTAGAGGGGGAAAGTAAATGTACTTTGCTTTTAGCGGTGCTCGAATTAGCAAAACTTCGAGCAGCTTTGCTCGAACTTTGGCTATTAGAAATAGATTTTTATCCCCCCAAAGAGTTGGGTACAATAGAAAAAATGGAGAAAAGGCTCAATCAAGAATTGTAAAATGAAAAAAATAGTATTCAGTGTTTAGCAAGTAGAAGTATGTGTATTGTTAGTAGTTTTATTAGTGTTAGTAATAACTGCAGTGAAGCAGTGCCGTATATACCTAAAAAATAAAGTATTTGTACCGTGAATTAAAAGAATAAAATAAAACATAATACGTAAAAAAAAATCTAGCTGGACTGATGAAACGCTGGTAGAAATAGAAGAAGTTTAGACATAATAGTAGCAAATAGCGTCCTAAGTCAACCTTACTACAGGTAGAGGCTAGACTTATTGTTCAAGGATAACACTAATACAATTTAGTAAAGGAAGCACATAAATTGTGTTCCGAACAATCATAGGTTAGAAGCTGCCATTTGCGAGTGTTTTAGGAGTAGAGATGCTTCGAAAATATGGCATCTTACGACGTAATAAGCAATAGAATTACCTTTGTTAAAGCTAACAAATACTAGGTTAGTTATGTAGTTTCACAAGCAAAGGGAAGGAAAAGATATATAAATATATATAATTAAAGTACTTAAGGAAAGGGATAGAAAAAAAAACGAGAAAAGTAACGTTATAAGTAAGAAAGCAAATGTGGAAGCTTAGCAAAATTCACTGAAGGAAGCAAAAAAAAAGAGTTGTTACCCAGCTCTGATGGGAACTCTTCATAAGGCGAGAAATTCGGTGAAAGAAACCGTTAATCGCAGAAAATGGAGGCATGGGGATAGGTCTTAAAAGGGCCTCCTTTACCTACACAGAGGACCTTCATCTGAATAATGGTGTTAGAAAAAGTTCAAATTCTGAATTAACCGCACAAAATACGTCCGAAGAAAGTTCTAATTTGAATTTCAAGCCATGGCTGCTTTTGAGCCATGTAGATGTAAAACAAGCCAGTGTTATGCTTGTTTATATAGAATATAAGCCCACATATGGACAAACAGAGAAGGCAATGCATCCTTTTGGAATAGCTAATATTGATAACTCAGGTTTGCTCTTACGGTTACTCAATGACGAATCATCCTCAAGTCTAGTCTGATTATAAATCAGTAGAGTTTAGTCGAATATGAGATAGATTTTATATCAGATAAATACGATCTGATAGTAGAAATCAAATAGAGTGAAGCCAATAGTCCCTTATATCCCAATTAGTCGACAAATAGATTGTGTCTAGGAAGCCAACATAAACTTTATCACGGGAACAATTACACAGTGGCGTTAAAAGTTGACTCGTAACTTTTAATAGGTGTAGTGAAACTAATTAAATTATACATATTTAAAATCAGTATTAAAAGGCAATTCGTTTAGTATGTATATTAGAAAGAATTATTTTTGGGGGGAATAATTAAAAAAAAATCTGTTTTTTCAAGAATTTTGAAAAATAATATTAATAAGAAAAACAGCAAGAGTTTACATTAAGTGCACTACATGTACAAGCTAGCTGTAATCTTATTATAATTAGTTATAGTCTGGGAGAATATTTTTTTATTAGTTACAAATGGCAAGGGGAGGAAAAAAAGAAATTTTAAAGAAGTGCTATAAAGGTTTAAGCAAAACTTAGAATAAGCTTAGAAAGCAAAAAGAGTGCTAGGTAAAGGAAAAAGAGGGCTAGGTAAACGAAAAGCGAAAAAAAAAATTATAACCTAAAAAAAACTTAGCAGGAGGTAAAAGCCAACGACAAAATCCCTTAAAAATCAGCCAAAAACTAACCCCATCGTCACAAGAAAACCACAGTAGTTCAAGATAATAATTTTAACTCTAGCGATGTATTGGATCGGAGAAAACGAATTGGCGCAGGAGATCCCTAGTTTAAACAATTGGTTTTCACCTGTGCCAACCCAAACACCCAAATCCCAAGCCGTCGAACCCTAACATAAACTAAACGTATCCACTTTTTAATTGAAAATAAAATATAACCTTTCACAACAAAAAAACTCGCAGTAATGAACATAAATTCATTGTTGTAATTCTCCCAGATACATGCTTATCAATAAACCGCAGATACGGAGCACCTAATTCAAAGTTATTTAGCCTTGCAAGGGAATTATTGCCTCTCTTTCTTTGGCAAATAAAATAGTATTTAAAGCTAGGATAAAATTGGCAACCAATATATCGTAAAAATTGCATTTTAAGGAAGAAATGATAACTAGCAAATGCAAGGCAAAACTAAATTAAGTGTTCAAAAAAAATTAGCTGAAAAACTTCAGTACTTTTCTAACACAAAAACTTTAGAAGAAAAAATTTGAATAATTTCACAAAAATACAGGTTGCAAAAATTAGACGACCCCCCCCACTTCTTAGAAATATGGCGATAATGAATTTGATCATAAAGGGCAATCAGCATAAAAACTTGTTAAGGTTATTGAAAAAGAACATGGAATATATAAATATAGGCTTTAAAAAAAGATATATTTTACTGAAAAAGCAGAAAAGACTTGAAAAAAACCCTTAGCCTCCATTGAAATATAAAAAACAGAAAAAAAGGGTTCAAGTTAAAAATATAGCCAGACGGAAGCGAAGTAAAAGAAATTGGGTGACAAAAGGACACAAGTTGAAGTCGAAATTTAAGGCAAGACAACTTAAAGTTGGGAAGTTAAAGTGAAAACATTTATGTTCGCTTATATGTCTTAAAAAAACTACCGAACGTAAAAAAAGAAATATGGAGATAAGGATATATTCCTTGGAAAAGAACCACCTTTTTACTAAAGGGAAGAGCCTATGGGAAGATTTTAGCTACAAATAAAAAGTGTAGATATACATAATATATTGGTGTGTCTCGTGTTCTTAATAAACCTATTAGATTGAACAGAATCACAAGGAAAACTGCTGTTGAGCCTACCAGACGCTTTTTATGTGATCAAGCACCAAATAGATATTACTGAGGTGAGGGCACAACAAGAAGGTAAAAAGTCAGAAAATTCCATCTCAAGCTTTTTCAAACTGATTCTCAAGCTACAAATATAGCTATTGTTGAATATAGTTTTGAAAAAAAAGATATATATTCTTTTAGAAAAGGATAGACCTTGAACATTTGAATTACTACAGTTAAACCTAGTATTATGCAAAAAAAACTGCCTCAGGTTTTTGACAACCCTTGAGCACACGTAGCGCGTAGCGCATAGACGTAGTGTGATTTTTTTGTGCATCATAGCGAATAGAACTGTAATTATATTTGCAAACTCGTGTTACTAAGAAATGAACAATAAATCGCTCCCCGGAAAAAAAAGACTTACCTAGACGGAAGTGGAAAGAACCATTTATTATAAAGGTTTATTAGCATGAACTTGGGGATATTTCATAACTGCTTTAATGATTATGGGATTGATTATATATGTTTCTAAATATTGGTATTATAGGAAACATCAAACCCAGAGGGAAGGATGTAAGAACCCCTGTCTGCACGAAACCATAATCTCTCGCAAAGAAATTTATTAATCTAAAAAAAAGAACTTTTATCTGCAACCGCAGACAACGGTTGGCACTACGAGTGCATAAATATGAAAGAAAAAGAGTACGATAAATACTGAAGCGAATTCTTTGCCATGACAGTAGTAATACTTTTGATTGTAATTAAATTGGTATTTTGAGTGTTTTGCTAATGAAAAAAAAAGAGTTATAACACATTTTAGTGTTGGTTTTTGAGAAATTTACTTTGAAAAAAAATGCTTTGTGTATATTTAAATTACTATATAGTGTTTTAAAATAACTTTTAAAACTTTAACCAAATGTATTTTTTTGATAAATGTTGTATCTAAGTTTTGTTACTTAACAATGCTTGTGTAAGTTATTACACAATGCTTGTATATATATGCTATATTTTTGTTTTCTTGAAGTTTTAACTAGTGATTTAATGCAATTTGTAAATGTTTAACATTGAGTCAACGCATTAATAATTTTTATTGTGAAATGGTCCGCTAAGTATTAAGTTTGAAAAGAAGGATCCAGCAAGAAACATAACGTTTCGATTTAAGCGAGCTATTATTTTTGGAGCAATTAAAAGAGAGAAAAGAAATGAAAAGAATTAAACTTTACAAAATTGAGTTTTCTTTCTACTATATATGTAAAAATATATGCTTCAAATGTATACTAATGTGAATATTTATTTTAGATACATTCTTAGCTATATTTCTTTGGGGAAATCAAATTTTTCATAACATCCTTTTGGATCCATTTCTCAATCATTTCTTTGATGCATTTTTGGAAAGTAGCAAATTTCAAAGCCAGTTCAATTATATCCTAATACCATCAGAAACCAAACCATACTTGATCAACTGAATATTTGGAAACTACAGACTACTACGAAATTATCGAAAGTGAGATAAAAACAGAACTTAATTTAGACCTAGAAAATGTGCTACATAGCTAAATGGCTTATGTTATTGAAATATGTGAAAATGCTTTGTGCTGAAAAAAACAGACAAATTAAATTATTTCCAATATAAATTAAAAACTTTTCTAATTAAAAACTTTTCTAATATAAATCTGATTTAAGCAGAACCACTAATGTTATGTATAAGCCGCTTGGGGTCAAGTAAAACAGAAGATGCATATGAATAGGGTAAAAGAGTAATTGTCAGTCCTAGAGACAGAGAAAAAGAGAAACAAGGATGAATTTCAAATTGAAATCTTTCGACAGAAAAAAAGAACATGGCCAATAATGGACCACAAACATAACCCTAAGGAAACCCATTAAGGTTAGATGCACATAATGACCCAAAGATGACAGCAAAATAACTGTAAAGGAAATTAAGTTGTTTTAAAAGTAAAATGTTGAGAATTGGGACAATTCTTCTTTAAATGGGGAGTATTGTGGTAAAGCTTTCTAATTTAATTAATTATTAATTTAGTAAAAATATATATGACGCAAATATGAAGTTTTGAAATACCACTTTTTTATTAAGATAAGGAACATATAACATAGTTTTAACATAGTTTTTGTTAGAGTAACAATTTTAACATAGTTTTTGTTAGAGTTCTAGTTTAGTTTAGTTTTATTTAAGAGTTTAGAGTCTTAGCTCAGAGTTTTAGTTAGAGCTGAAGTTTAGTTTAGTTATAGTTAAGAGTTTAGAGTTTTAGCTTAGAGTCTTAGCTTAGAGTTTTAGTTAGAGTTGAAATTTAGTTTAAATATAGCTAAGAGTTGAGAGTTTTAGCCTAGAGTCTTAGCTTTCTAGTTTTAGCTTAGAGTCTTAGCTTAGAGTTTTAGTTAGAGTTGAAGTTTAGTTATAATTAAGTGTTAAGAGTTTTTAGCTTAGAGTCATTGCTTAGAGTTTTTGATAGAGTTGAAGTTTAGTTTTAGTTAAAAGTTTAGAGTTTTACCTTAGATTTTTAGCCTAGAGTATTAGTTAGAGTTGAAGTTTAGTTTAGTAATAGCTAAGAATTTAGAGTTTTGGCTTAGAGTAATAGCTTAAAATTTTAGTTAAATTTGTATTTTAATTAAGTTTTAGTTAAGAGTTTAGAGATTTAGCCTAGAGTCTTAGCTTAGACCTTTAGTTAGAGTTGAAGTTTAGTTTAGTTATAGTTAAGAGTTTAGAGTTTTTAGCTTAGAGCCTTAGCTTAGAGTTTTTGTTAGAGTTCTAGTTTAGTTTAGTTTTGGTTAAGAGTTTAGAGTTTTACCTTAGAGTCTTAGCATAGAGTTTGGTTAGAGTTCTAGTTTAGTTTAGTTTTAGTTAAGAGTTTAGAGTTTTAGCTTAGAGTATTAGCTTAGAGTTTTAGTCTAGAGTCTTAGCTTAGAGTTTTCGTTAGAGTTCTAGATTAGTTTAGTTTTAGTTAAGAGTTTAGAGCTTTACCCTAGAGGCTTAGCTTAGAGTTTTAGTCAGATTTGAAGTTTACTTTAGTTTTAGTTAAGAGTTTAGAGTTTTTGTTAGAGTTTTAGTTTAGTTTAGGTATAGTTTAGAGTTTTAGCTTAGAGTCTTAGCTTAGAGTTTTAGCCTAGAGTCTTAGCTTAGAGTTTTCGTTAGAGTTCTAGATTAGTTTAGTTTTATCTAAGAGTTTAGAGTTTTACCTTGGAGTCTTAGCTTAGAGTTTAGTTAGAGTTCTAGTTTAGTTTAGTTATAGTTAAGAGTTTAGAGTTTTAGGTTAGAGTCTTAGCTTAGAGTTTTAGCCTAGAATCTTAGCTTAGAGTTTTCGTTAGAGTTCTAGATTAGTTTAGTTTTAGTTAAGAGTTTAGAGTTTTAGCTTAGAGTCATAGCTTAGAGTTCTAGTCAGAGTTGAAGTTAATTTAGTTTTAGTTAAGAGTTTAGAGTTTTTGTTAGAGTTCTAGTTTAGTTTAGTTGTAGTTAAGAGTTTGGAGTTTTACCTTAGAGTCTTAGCTTAGAGTTTTAGTTAAAGTTAAAGTTTACTCTAGTTTTAGTTAAGAGTTTAGAGTTTTAGCTTAGAGTCATAGCTTAGAGTTTTTTTTAGAGTTCTAGTTTATTTTAGTTTTAGTTAAGATTTTAGAGTTTTAGCTTAGAGTCTTAGCTTAGAGTTTTAGTTAGAGTTTGAAGTTTAGCTTATTAAAATTTAAGAGTTTAGAGTTTTAGCTTTGATTCTTAGCTTAGAATTTTTGTTAGAGTTCTAGTGTAGTTTACTTTTAGTTAAGAGTTTTAGCTTAGAGTTTTAGCCTAGAGTCTTAGCTTAGAGTTTTTGTTGAAGTTCTAGTTTAGTTTAGTTTTAGTTAAGAGTTTAGTGTTTTAGCTTAGAGTCTTAGCTTAGAGTTTTAGTTAGAGTTTGAAGTTTAGTTTAGTAATAGTTAAGAGTTTAGAGTTTTAGCTTAGAGTCTTAGCTTAGAATTTTTGTTAGAGTTCTATTCTAGTTTAGTTTTAGTTAAGAGTTTTAGCTTAGAGTTTTAGCCTAGAGTCTTAACTTAGAGTTTTAGTTAGAGTTGAAGTTTAGTTTAGTTTTATTTAAGAGTTTAGAGTTTTAGCTTAGACTCTTAACTTAGAGTTTTAGTTAGGGTTCTAGTTTAGATTAGTTTTAGTTAAAA
>JAQQPU010008053.1:22626-36849 GCA_029168905.1 Artemia sp. Kazakhstan ARC1039
TTAAAAGTTAAGAGTTTTACCTTAGTGTCTTAGCTTAGAGTTTTAGTTAGAGTTGAAGCTTAGTTTAGTTATAATTAAGTGTTTAGAGTTTTTGATAGAGTTGAAGTTTAGTTTAGTTTTAGTTAAAAGTTTAGAGTTTTACCTTAGAGTTTTAGGCTAGAGTTTTAGTTTGAGTTGAAGTTTAGTTTAGTTATAGTTAAGAGTTTAGAGTTTCAGCTTAGAGTCGTAGATTAGAGTTTTAGTTAGAGTTCTACTTTAGTTTAGTTTTAGTTAAGAGTTCAGAATTTTAGCTTGGAGTCTTAGCTTAGAGTTTTAGATAGAGTTCTAATATAGTTTAGTTTTAGTTAAGATTTTAGACTTTTACCTTAGAGTCTAAGCTTACAGTTTTAGTTAGAGTTCTAGTTTAGTTTAGTTTTAGTTAAGAGTTTAGAGTTTTATCTTGGAGTCTTAGCTTAGAGTTTTAGTTAGAGTAATAGTTTAGTTTAGTTTTAGTTAAGAGTTTAGAGTTTTACCTTACTGTCGTAGCTTAGAGTTTTAGTTAGGGTTGAAGTTTAGTTTTGTTATAGTTAAGAGTTTTACCTTAGAGTCTTAGCTTAGATTTTTAGTAGAGTTCTACTTTAGTTTAGTTTTAGTTAAGAGTTTAGAGTTTTATCTTGGAATCTTAGCTTAGCGTTTTAGTTAGAGTTCTAGTTTAGTTTAGTTTTAGTTAAGAGTTTAGAGTTTCACCTTAGACTCTTAGCTTAGAGTTTTATTTAGAGTTCTAGTTTAGTTTATTTTTAGTTAAGAGCTTAGAGTTGTAGCCTAGAGTCTTATCTCTAGAGTTTTAGATAGAGTTCTAGTTTAGTTTAGTTTTGTAAGAGTTTAGAGTTTTACCTTAGTGTCTTAGCTTAGAGTTTTATTTTGAGTTCTAGTTTAGTTTATTTTTAGTTAAGAGCTTAGAGTTGTAGCCTAGAGTTTTTTCTCTAGAGTTTTAGTTAGAGTTCTAGTTTAGTTTAGTTATGGTTAAGAGTTTAGAGTTTTACCTTAGACTCTTAGCTTAGAGATTTATTTAGAGTTCTAGTTTAGTTTTAGTCAAGAGTTAGGTGTTTTAGCTTAGAGTCTTAACTTAGAGTTTTAGTAAGAGTTGAAGTTTAGTTATGGTTAAGAGTTTAGAGTTTTAGCTCAGAGTCTTAAGTTAGAGTTGAAGTTTAGTTTAATTATAGTTAAGAGTTGAGAGTTTTAACCTAGAGTCATAGCTTTTTAGTATTAGTTTAGAGTCTTAGCTTAGAGTTTTAGTTAGAGTTGAAGTTTAATTTAGTTATAATTAAGTGTTTAGAGTTTTTAGCTTTGAGTCATAGCTTAGAGTTTTTGATAGAGTCGAAGTTTAGTTTAGTTTTAGTTAAAATTTTACAGTTTTACCTTAGATTTTAGCCTAGAGTTTTAGTTACAGTTGCAGTTTAGTTTAGTTATAGTTAAGAGTTTAGAGTTTTAGCTTAGAGTCGTAGATTAGAGTTTTAGTTAGAGTTCTACTATAGTTAATTTTTAGTTAAGAGTTTAGAGTTTTAGCTTGGAGTCTTAGCTTAGAGTTCTAGATAAAGTTCTATCATAGTTTAGTTTTAGTTAAGATTTTAGACTTTTACCTTAGAGTCTTAGCTTAGAGTTTTAGTTATGGTTCTAGTTTAGTTTAGTTTTAGTTAAGAGTTTAGAGTTTTATCTTGGAGTCTTAGATTAGAGTTTTAGTTAGAGTAATAGTTTAGTTTTAATTAAGAGTTTAGAGTTTTACCTTAGAATCGTAGCTTAGAGTTTTAGTTAGGGTTGAAGTTTAGTTTATTTATAGTTAAGAGTTTAGAGTTTTACCTTAGAGTCTTAGCTTAGAGTTTTAGTAGGGTTCTACTTTAGTTTAGTATTAGTTAAGAGTTTAGAGTTTTATCTTGGAGTCTTAGCTTAGAGTTTTAGTTAGAGTTCTAGTTTAGTTTAGTTTTAGTTAAGAGTTTAGAGTTTTACCTTAGACTCTTAGCTTAGAGATTTATTTAGAGTTCTAGTTTAGTTTATTTTTAGTTAAGAGCTTAGAGTTGTAGCCTAATGTCTTTTCTCTAAAGTTTTAGTTAGAGTTCTAGTTTAGTTTAGTTTTAGCTAAGAATTTAAAGTTTTACTTTAGAGTCTTAGCTTAGAGTTTTAGTTAGAGTTGAATTTTAGTTATAGTTGAGAGTTTAGAGTTTTGGCTTGGAGTCAGAGCTTAGAGTTTTAGTTAGAGTTCTAGTTTAGTTTAGTTTTAGTTAAGAGTTTAGAGTTTTACTCTAAACTCTAAACTCGTAACTATAACAAAACTAAACTTCAACCCTAACTAAAACTCTAAGCTACGACTCTAAGGTAAAACTCTAAACTCTTACCTAAAACTAAACTAAACTATTACTCTAACTAAAACTCTAAGCTCAGACTCCAAGATAAAATTTTAAACTCTTAACTAAAACTAAACTAAACTAGAACTCTAACTAAAACTCTAAGCTTAGACTCTAAGGTAAAAGTCTAAAATCTTAACTAAAACTAAACTATATTAGAACTCTATCTAAAACTCTAAGCTAAGACTCCAAGCTAAAACTCTAAACTCTTAACTATAACTAAACTAAACTTCAACTCAAACTAAAACTCTAGGCTAAAACTCTAAGGTAAAACTCTAAACTTTTAAGTAAAATTAAACTAAACTTCAACTCTATCAAAAACTCTAAGCTATGACTCAAAGCAAAAAACTCTAAACAATTATAACTAAACTAAACTTCAACTCTAACTAAAACTCCAAGCTAAAACTCTAAACTCTTAACTAAAACTAAACTAGACTAGAACTCTAACAAAAACTCTAAGTTAAGACTCTAAGCTAAAACTCTAAACTCTTAACTGAAACTAAACTAAACTAGAACTTCAACAAAAACTTTAAGCTAAGGCTCTAAGCTAAAAACTCTAAACTCTTAACTAAAACTAAACTAAACTAGAACTCTAACAAAAACTCTAAGCTATGACTCTAAGCTAAAACTCTAAACTCCTAACTAAAACTAGAGTAAACTTCAACTCTAAATAAAAATCTAAGCTTTGACTCTAAGGTAAAACTCTAAACTCTTAACTAAAACCAACCAAAACTGGAACTCTATCAAAAACTGTAAGCTAAGACTTTAAGCTAAAGCTCTAAACTCTTAACTATAACTAAACTAAACTTCAAATCTAACTAAAACTCTAAGCTAAGACTCTAGGCTAAAACTATAAGCTAAGACTCTTGGCTAAAACTCTAAGGTAAAACTCTTAACTAAAACTAAACTAGACTAGAAATCTAACAAAAACTCTAAGCTAAGACTCCAAGCTAAAACTCTAAACTCTTAACTATTACTAAACTAAACTTCAACTCTAATTAAAACTGTAAGCTAAGACTCTAAGCTAAAACTCTAAATTCTTAACTAAAACTAAACTAAACTAGATCTCTAACAAAAACTCTAAGCTATGACTCTAAGCTAAAACTCTAAACTCTTAACTAAAACTAGAGTAAACTTCAACTCTAACTAAAACTCTAAGCTAAGACTCTAAGGTAAAACTCCAAACTCTTAACTATAACTAAACTAAACTAGAACTCTAACAAAAACTCTAAGCTAAGACTAAGCTAAAAACTCTAAACTCTTAACTATAACTAAACTAAACTTCAACTCTAAGTAAAACTCTAAGCTAAGACTCTAAGGTAAAACTCTAAACTCTTAACTAAAACTAAACTAAACTAGAACTTCAACAAAAACTCTCAGCTTAGACTCTCAGCTAAAACTCTTAACTATAACTAAACTAAACTTCAACTCGAACTAAAACTCTACACTAACACTCTAAGCTAAAACTCTAAACTCTTAACTAAAACTAAAGTAAACTTCAACTCTGACTAAAAATCTAAGTTCAGACTCTAAGATAAAACTAGATTAAGACTCTAATTTCCTTGCTAATGGGACGAATCACTAGTATTTAAAACAACATCCGTGGTTAAGCTTCGTCGAATTTTGTTTAGATGATACAAAACTATCATTTACTAGATCCCTTTCTAAGATATTTAGAAACTGAAGGGTATTTATAATGGAGGAAAAGACACTATAGGGTGCTATCAGCAGTAAGTTCCAAAATGCTTTCGCGAAAAGAAAACACTAAAAGAATTAATGAGCTGGGCAATGGCTCGCTAAAATTCAAATCTAAACAAATCTGTTCATTTTTCATCCTGGTTAAATCCTGACTGCTACATATATCATATGTTATATAACTTTTATGCTTGACCCTTTCTTCATGACTAAGAACACATACTTAATTCACAAAGAAAACGAAATTTCGTACCAGAAAAATTTAACTTGTGTAAAGGTTGACCGTTTATTGACATTTGCAGATTTGGAGCTTGTTGGGGTTAAAATTAAATGAGCTCTCACTGTAACTTCCCAAAACACTGCTTGTTTTCACAAAACTAATGTCCAGCTTTGATGGGAGGAGACACGAATAGCATAAATTATTTTTTCAAAAATTTTAGCGACCCACTCGCAATCGGTCTTGCATATGATATAATTTTAGGGTACGCAAACTTTACATGATCGCCTTCAGACCTTCAGGCCTTTTCTACAGCTAACGCAAAGCTCTATATTATTCTTTTTAACATGTAAAACGCACTTTGTAATGGAAATATTCGTTTCAGGGGATGGATGTATTAAAATCTTTTCTTGAGGGAAAAGCAGTTAGAGCGTGAAAAAGCTTAACATCAACTTTTACACCAGGAGGTAAAAAATGGAAAATGTAAAAGAAATCATAGTTATCTGGCCAGTCAAATCAGCCAGACCGTTTCATTTAGACAGGTCTTTTTCTTTTAGGTAATATCATAAGGATGATCTGCGTTTCACTTTCAGAGCAGAAGGGGTTATTAGGTCCCAAGCACAGTATATAAATTATGGGCAGTATGATCTTTCCCTATCTCACCCTTTATAAAAACCCGGACCGAGGTCCGAGTGCTCTTGAGAACGTAGAAACATAAGCGACATTAGATCTTTTCACAGGTAGACAAGTCAGATTTCTCTTGAACGTGAAACTTGGCTTCAACGTTGAAACACTAAATTTTGAAGAAACTAATTTTAAATTAATTTATTCCAATACATAATTTATTCCAATACATATATGAAAATCGGTAATTAGTAGTATAATGTTATTGTTAGATGTTTTAGAAATTAAAAGCAGGTTTCGAAATCTCAAGTTGGTTTCAAAGGCATTTTGAGAAAGTTTCTGCCAAAATACGTGTTCCGGGGTAATTGGACCGCTGATGGCAGATCAAATGAGAGGAGCTGTTTGTACGCGCTAATGCAAGAACAAGTGGGAGAAGCTGTTTGTTCACAACGAGAATGAAGAGCCAGGAATTATCTGCGGTAAACTTACTGCTATATCTTTATACGGTGGTCTCAAGATAGCATAGATGTGTAGGCGACTAGATTATTTCTATTTGATATAATCTTATCATTTATGTATATATGCATATCTGACCAGAGAGCGTTAAACAAAAGACCACTTTCAAACCTTGTCGCATCTTGGTCTGTAATAAGCCCTTCAGCTTTGGAAATTTTTACTTCGATTTCCAGCGATGAGTTGCGAAAGTCCACAAATGAACTTTAAGCCCCCGAATAGTTAAAAACTTACTCTTTAAAAATCCTATTTTGAACCAGCTTGCGGTAGATATATTTTAATTCTTTGCGAGCCATGGTTCTATAAGCGAAGCTTCGAGTTTTCTTCGATCTTGGAGGTGGTGCCTTCACGAGATCTAGACTGAAACTGAAATATATCGTACACAGACTTGTTCAAAGAAAAAGGGTTCCTTTTACTCAAAATGTTATTTATTATATGTTTTTTATATCAAACTCAGATGTAGTTTATTCTCAGTGGGAAAACTGAAATATCGTGGTGATTTTATTGTGTGCTGTTTATTATATTAAGAGCTCATGATAATAGTTTTAAAAGCGATTTTAAATATATTCAAAAATCTATTTACCTTAAATTATTATATCAGTTGAAATTTAGTTAATCTGTTGTATACTGTTGACCATTCCCCCATTAAAAGTGTATGTAAGAATTTGAATGTAATGATCTTGAATTTATGTACTGAAAAGTTTTTTCGAATTCTAAGCTATCACATATTATAACGATATAGGATATTAGTTTAACTTCATCCATCTTTCTAGCGAGCCAATAAATGAACAGGTTAAGTGGGTAACCGGAGTATAGAAATTTTCTTTAGGGGGTATCAATTAGTTTGGATCCAGAACCAGAAGTGCGAGTGTCAACAGTGAAAAATGAAAGAAGCGGACACTCAAAAAATCACGCGATGAGTTTCAAAGATTGTCTGTGCAGAAGAGAATCTTCAGTCAAAGAATGATTTACGATATCTAGGAAAATATGTCTCCAGCTTTGGATTATTGCGTGAAACTTATGCGTCGTATCCCAAAGTATTTAGTCAATTTATTGATGTGTCAATAGAGACGAAACAAAGTGAAATTGCACATTTGTTTGAAGATGACGCAGATTTTCAATTACTCTTCCCGTTTCTATAGGGAGCCAATAGGCAACAGTTTGAGCGGGTACCCAGAGTAAAGGAACTTTTTTTAGAGAACGTTTGATTTAAATCCAGAAGTGCGAGAGTCAACTTTGAAAATGTACCACATATGTCCGCTCTGTTTATACACATGTTGCAGGAAGATGCGATGTGAGAACTGCACTATTGTGGACGAATATGATGAAACTTGTAGTTTATTCAATCCATCTAAACAGCATAGATGACATGCGGTTAAAATAAAGGATTGTAAGTCCTCTATGGAAAAGTTTGTGACTCTCACATTAGAGGATTTTTATGCTCCAACTGTCACTATGATAAGTGTGAATAGTGGGAAAATACCTATTCTGGTAGTAGAGATGGGGGTGCTACTCCCACGGGGAGTCCATATATGGGCATAGCCTCCCTAGGGAGAACACGTGGTTAATGGGGTCAATGACCTCTTTCTCAATGGTCTCTTTCTCCAGGTGTGTTTTTGGCACGCTCTCAGTGAATGTTATGATTCAGAAATAGTATTTGTTGTTGTTTCCGAGGCAAATGTCAAGGTCAATGTTGTTGTTGTTTCCGAGCCAACTTTCCTTTCTGCTCAGTCTAGAGTCAGCAGTCAGAGTGAAAGGATTGAAAAATGAATAAATTTGAAAAAGAGAGAATTAGATCAAATCTAGTATTTATGGAAAACATTTGATTTTGGATGATGATTTTCTCGCCATTTGGAATACATTTGAAAAACATTTGATTTTGGATGATGATTTTCTCGCCATTTGCTTATACTCAATTTATTGATATATTTATTGGAACAAAGCAAAATCATATCGTGGATATACTTTCATTGCCAATGTAGATGGCTCCTCCTTCGAAAGAGGCAACGTCACAGAGTTACTCCTCTCCCCTTTCCTACACTTTGAATTTATCGAGCGAAGACGATCAGTTTCATTTTAGCTGTGAGAGAGTTGACATCGGAAACCAAAAAATGTTCTATATATGCCCATTGTGCATGTACACTCTTGGCGGTTGGACTCAATGCGAGAATTGTACAATTATTGATGACTATAATGAAAAGTGTAAATTATGTAATCCTTGCAAATTACATAGAGGCTATGCAGTACAAATTAAAGGATGTAATTCATGTCTTGAGGAGGTGTGTGACTCTCATCCTAGAGGGCACCTATGCTCCAATTGTCACAATGATAAATGTGATCAGTGGGAGAATACTTACCCCGCTATGATTGGAAAGAATCCTAAACGTAATTTTAGTTTATTTCTACGAGATTGGTATTGTCGTGGATTTAAATTATTCTGGGAAGAGGAATCTGGTCTACGATTCAACTGTTGGGGAGACAAGACAATCTGGTTTCTACGTCATCGCTGTGACGACACTGCCTACTATGACTATAAACCAAGCGATTTTAATTTGGCAGTTACCGAATGTGATTCACCACTTGAAAACACAGTATGTGATATTGGTTCAAATAGACAGATTGAAACTCATGAATTTCATAATATGAATGCAAATAGTATCATTGACTATACAAAGAGATATGACAAGAGTGAAGTTACATTGTACTGCAGAAAATGTGACCCTGACTTTGCAGTCAATCAAGATCAATATACAGTGAATCCAAATGATTTACCAGCATTAGTGGTTCACGACAGTTACCTATACACCGATGAAGAAATCTAAAAGTGAAGATTTAAAGACATTGTTGTATATATACATTTTATTAATAAACAAATTCACAAACATTTTTTTAAGCACTTTACTCTTAGGGCACTGAAATCAATATTAAATACACTTGTAAGTATATTTTCCACTAGAAAGTCGTTCAGACGTGGATTGTCACCATAAATATGGAGAAACTGCTTGTAAGTATAGCCACGACATCGGAACACAAAATATAGTAGCGCAAGGAAGCCACAGCTTTTAGTCGTTAGATCCTGCACCCTCTTTCGATTTTGAATAATAGTTTTCCTACTGCTCTCAATATAGTTGCTGATGTGTGGCGTGTAGAATGTATAGGGTAGGCCAAGAGGATCAAAAAATTCGATATTCTTCACTGTTTGAAAGATGCACAGCCAATGACCCGTCAGCACAGTCGACGGACTGCTATTAACAATAATCAAGGTATTGTTCGCACTTTGAATTTTTCCAAGATAGTCTGAGGGTAGACAATAAGATTTGTACTGGGACATGTAGGGATCCATATTAAATACACTGATAATTTGACTGGTGTTCATGGCGCCAAGTCTAGTAGAACACTGCCTTCGGGAGTGATTTCCCAATAGGTTTCATATTGATTTAGTGAGATTAGGGCAATACTCTCAGCCAATGGGTTGGCAAATGTACACTCTAAACGCACAGTCCCCGTACGTACTATACTCATATCCTGTGTGCCAGACAAATCCAATACAATGATACCATGTGTTTTAGCAAACATATCTTCGGTTATACCATTTTCAAATAGTTGCGAATCATGATCTAGGGTTTGCATGGTCAACTCATACAATGTTCTATAGGATTTATCAAAAGATAGATTGTAGAGTGGGATGCCGTTTACTTTGCACACAAGAGATGAAAGTCCAAACATCTCGAATTTATGTGGGCATTCAGTCCATGATCCTATTGCACTGGCGCTCTTTACAAATGCCAAAGCCAATTTCGAGGGGATTTCGCCATTGATAAAGGATGAATCGGTGAAGGTGCGTGACCCCATTGCAATAGGACGTTGATGGTGATTGTATGAGGAACAAGTAGTTTAATATTATTTCCATTGGCTCTCAGTTTTTCCACGGCCAAAGCAACAGAACTCACAACCTGCTGTTTGCGTACATGAAGTATTGCTGAGGTGAGGGAGAGACTTACATCGGGATTGGCAGCAAGTTCCTTTCTCAATATGAAATTAGATGGTGCAAGCGTCAATTTTATATCCACTTTAACATTGGGCGGCAGCCATTGGGGTATATTAAATATTTCATGATATATTTTTCCAACTAGATGTAATTCACTAGTTGTAGCATTTTTAAGTGCATCTGTACTATCAGTATTAGTAATATATTCATATCCATTGGAGGCACCTCTCAATTCCTTGTATGACTTGGGTGTCATCAGCATGAATTGGATATAGCTAGCATAGTTTGAGAGATTGTTGCTTGTGCTCACCAGCGTGCCATTGATGTAGACGCTAATTTGACGAAATAAATTATGTAGTATACAATTTTCATAGGATATCCCATCAGCTCGAACTGGCATTGTATTATCGGATTTCCGCACTTTCATTTGTAAATCTATAAATGTGGACGATAAATCCATAAAGTAGTCTTCATTGGAATAAATTTGAAAGTGGATATTATCGGAGAGGGGTTGTAGTGGATAGAATTGTTCATAGTATCCATGCTTGACACTCACATCAACATTTTCGGCATTGAATAGATTCAATGAGGCGGTGATTGAAGGTTGAGAATCCTTATGTGGTAGGTAGGACATCTTAAGAGAAGAAATCAAGTTTCGATCTAACAATTTTCTTCCTGGGGCTTCTGGTTACACTACGTATCGGCTTTTTCGTTCTTTTCTTTGACAAGAGTGATGTCTTTCGTTTCCGTCCTGAGTAGAGACTGATGAGTGATGCATTGTTTCTTAACCTTTTTAAACCTTTACCATTTTGTTTTAATTTCTCGCCAAGGGTTCGCGCACTGGACCTAAGATTTTCTGTAGCACTTTTTTTAAAATCCTTGCCAGAGCCCCAATCGTATAGTGTAGAGGATGCAAAATCTGTCGCAGCCGGTACAAGATATTTTCTAGCCAGTGGTAGTGAAGAGCGAAACAGCTTAGCAAACCAGCTGCCAAGACCATAGCCAGACATTGACGAGCGACCCTTGTCATAGTCCATTCCATTGCCCTGTTGTCTTGGGCCAAGAGTATTAACATAGCAGTCAATATCAGGACAAGTGAATACCACTTTTCTATTAGACATCTTGCTGTTGAACGATGGGTCGAAAATGAAATGTAATCACAGCCAAACCTTTTGAAATTGCTATTGGATCACCCAATTCAGTTCTTAGTGTTAACTGACAGAGTTCCAAATAGGAAGTGTTTACTGGAATATACTGAAGATGCTTTATATTGTAGTGATGAATATGTTCTTGATTGGTTTTTCGTTCAAGAACTCGTAGGAGGGGAACATTTGAATTACCATCCCGAGATGTTTCCACAAATGAAGCATAGAGAAATATACAAGTGTCTGTGGAGAAGGCAGGCGGATAGTCAGCAAAAATGAAATTTGTGTTTCCGGCACTTTTACCATTGATTATATTGAGCTTAAAGCCAAGAACATCCTTTAGCTTATCATTGAGAATAACCTTTTCACTGGCAATAGGTGAACTAATGTAGATCTTGCCCTCCTCCTTTGAATAGTTGAAATGAAAAGCTCTTTTTTTACGGGCAGAAATTCTTTTATTAATAGAACGACATAAATCATTCATACAGGTGAGTTCCTCGTAGGGTAATTCAATATATGGATAATCCAACCAATTGATTTTTTGAATTTGTTCTTGATCACCTGGTGGTGGTGGCCAATCATAGGGTCTAATTTTTATTTCATATTTACGATCTTTTCTCAGGATGTCATAAGTATTTTTGAGAATACAGTCGACAAGAGCCACTTCATACTTTCCGTCAAATTTGATGGTGGGGGAGAGTTTTGTCCAAAAATCACTTGTTTTATTCAAGTCATATTAGAGAGGATCAGAGACATTGGACATGAAAGTCACATAGAAATCATTGGGCATTGTTAATATCTTCAGCACTGACCCAAGAATCAAAATCCGAGTTGTATCCTAGCCAGCGAACAAGCAACTGTTTCTTGCCCCTACGAGTACGACTCTTTAATATCTTTTCAATTTGATAAATTTCACTAGTGTTTCTAACTTTTTGCAGTTCATATTCATAAAAACCGCCGAGAATTTCATCATCTTTGGTATCACGTAGCCGATAAGTTATGGGTATAGTGTCTAGGATTTTGGACACTTTAAAAAGTGCGGTGCTCCATAAATAATTCCCCTTTTCAAAAATATTGGTGGTTCTATTAATTCGAACAGTATCACCAACATTGAATTTCTTCTTCTTTTTCTTCTCATTGCCATTGGAGTATTGCTTTAGAAAAGCATCAAATGTATTCTCACTGTAGTGAACATCCCGAGGGCTAGAGTTGGACAGAGATCGATGTTGTCGATGGTTGTATATCTGCATGATTTTATCTAAATCGTGAATAAAAGCAGATGTATTTTTCAGTGTACAATATTTTGAAATTAATAGACGAATCGTTCTTATTAATCGTTCGGCCAATGCAGCCTTTATCGGACTGTGACTATGATAGAGTGTCGTATTATATTTCAAAAGAACCTTTTGCACATGTGGGTTAACAAATTCACTGCCACGATCTGATTGAATTTTTCTATAGGAATCCTGTTCAAGAATACTTTCAATGGCCCGAGCAACTTCAACACCTCTCTTTGATCGCAGCAGAATGGCATAGGCATAGCGACTAAAGATACTGATTGCCACTAGAATATATTTGTAGGGTGTATTGTGACGTCGTTGAACTGCGTCTAAAGTTAAAAGATCCATTTGCATTATATGCAGAGGGAAAAAGGCTTTAGTTTGACGATATTGTTTACTGCGAAGTCTATGATTCCGATGTAGTGTGTAACTTGGTTCATTTTCTAGATACTCTTTTGCATTTTTCAATGTGGTGCCGGAGACAGCTCTAGAAAGTGTTTTGGGAGAACTTAAACTTCCCGCTTCACCAACATTTTCATAGACACCTTTCAAAACTTCATCCATTTTGAACGTAAACACGTAGTGTAATGTCCACTCCCCTTTTGCACACTGGAGGGCGAATCAATTCGTCTTCGCTTTTGACTAGCAGCCACAGGTGTTGTAAAATCAGTGGTGCTAGTATCTTCAAATATTGAATCTTCTTCTTTTTTAAATGGTGTTGTTGGAGGACTATATTCTCTTAGTTTCTTTAGAATTTGCTTATTGCCAATAAGACTTTTGGGAAAGTTTGATACACTTAGAAAGGTGTATAGATTATCGTCAAAGGATAAGAGTCCTTTACGATTCGTCACCATATCACAAATTAAATCAACTAGATTATAACTTTTTCCCTGAATTATAATTCGTTTCCCTATGCTGTCGACTTGAACTTGATCACCAGATTCCAACACGAGATAAGATAATACTCTCTTACTCTGTTCTCGATAGGACAGTGGCAATAGGTTTCCAATTTTCAATACAATCGAATTCAATTCCTTCTCCTTTGATTGTGCAGAATCTTGAGATGTTTCTTGTTTAGAGGGATCGGCGACGGGTCTCTCACGATAAGGTCTATGTTTGTCCATACGTCGCAATGCATCTTGAAGTAAAAGCAGTTTTTATCATCGGCAATATTCTCATCATTAATGAATTTGTTTAGGTTGTCTTCAAAATGTTCGACGGGCGAGAGGACAAGTTCTATTGGAGTCAATTTATAGGGTTTTGCCATTCTCTAGAGAAAACTGTTTACAAGTCCTGCAATTATTGGCAGTAAAAGTGTGAAAAAGCTACCGCCTGCTTGAAGGAGCCGTTTTCTTTTAAATTTGTTTCCCTTGTTTTTACAAGCCAAGGCACGTACAATGGAACGATGTTGCTTTGTCTGTTGTCTAACACCTTCTGGCAGTTGAACATTGCCCTCAGTTAAATTTAAACAAAGTTCACATATTAGATTAATGAAATCATTCTCGACACCATGTTTAAGTATAGCCTTCCTAAGCAAGGGTTTTGAAGTGCTTAAAATGGAAAATAAATGCCGTAGTTCGTGTAGTTTCTTCAGTGTCATGATAGCGACTAATAGCCTTTTCTACTGTTCACCGGAAGATATACTGTAATTTCATTGTTGAAAATGTCGGTGACTACACGTAGATCCTCGGGCGTGCTCTGATTAAGATCCAGCAAAATGTAACCGTAGGGCTTGCTAGTCGCTTGAGTGTACGCTGACAACAGAAATTTAGGAGTGCCGGGGTATATCTGTTTATTGAGAGTTATGAGCGAGCTAGAATCACGAACGACTCGATAGATAATATAGATAGTACAATTCAAAGCAAGGGTTCGCATACATTTGCTCTGATGAAACAGATTGTGTAGAACCAGAGTAACGGATATGTGTTCATGATGAGATCGGACAGTGAACAATTGCAGCATTTCCTGTTAGAACTGTTCAATGGATTCAGCCAAATCATCAATAATCAACCACGAGTTCGGTTCAATACTATTGAAAACATCAAGTCCTCTTATGAATTGTATTGGTATGGTTGTGGCAATAGCTTTTATTTTATCATAGGACTCTTGCCAAATACTATAGCAATAGTAGATTTTTTTTGGTTTTTCCAAAAACATTTTATCGCAATTTTGAATTATTCTAGCTAAAAGCGTTGTTTTCCCCGACATTGAGGGTCCACACAGAAATGATCTGAAGGGCGTTTTAAATTGATACATGCTGTTGACAACAGTCGGACTATGACTAACTGTAAATCATACGTGTCCAATGAATAAGTAGTAATTTTCCCATAGATCTATCTATTCAAGAACAACAAAAACAATATTTCATGGCAACATTTATTAC
>JAQQPU010008054.1:0-24148 GCA_029168905.1 Artemia sp. Kazakhstan ARC1039
ATGAAAACCACTCTGTCAGGAGGGGGAGGGGTGTACTGTCAGAAAAGTGATTGTCAAAATACTGGGAAAGAGAATACAATAAAGAATTTGATGTTACTCTACTACTTCTATTTTATTAGCATTCTTTCTTTAGATGTAATGAACCATAGCATACTTACCCTTTGAACACACTACTTCCCCTCCAAATTGAAATATGTTTTCCTTTTAACCACAGCAATGACTACTGAAAGTTTCAAACCAATTCAAAAAATTAGGTCTTTTATTTTGGCTGCAATTTAAAATGGACAGTACTTGCAAACTAAAGCTTTTGTGAACACTAGGGTCTACTTGGCCAGAGCCTTATGGTTTTAAGATTCAAGCTGTTGAGGAAAAACATTAACCTACCTGGGCTGGACATCCACCACATGGCTAATAGCCTATGGGAGTAAAGTTCATTTGTGATGCAAATGGATGTTATATATACATTGAGGATGTAATTCTAGGTTTATATTTGCACATTAGGGGGGGGGCAGGGTATATATAGGCTATTTGGTGAATATATAGCCTAGGTTCTAAGAAATTCATGAATTTCTTAGAAAAACTGGAAAATAAGGAAAGAAGTGAAGATAAAGGCTCTCCCCCTGCAAAATGTGTTAGCTAGGATTATTCTGCATATTAGCCTATGGAGTAAGAATTGTTTTCTTAATGTTTCCTTATGTCCAGCTGGACTCCTAGGCTTAAAATGCTAGGCTAGTTGGTTGGTTGGCTAATTCAAAGATTTTGTATTCATATACACTGTCAAATTAGCCATATGGTGGTATCCCACTTGGGTCTAGTCCTTTTCAGAGCTGCATTTTCAGGTGAACTAGCCTAATAGGCCCATTGCTTTTCACTTTTTTATTATTTTGAAAATTTCCTTGGCCATAAATTTATGTGGTGTGTTTCAAGTTGTACCAAGGAAAAAGGACTTGATCACTTTTCAGGGAGCCCCTTTCCCCAGATCTAGGCTAGTCCTTGTTTGGCTGTAGCCTACATCCATTCCCAGCCATTTGGTTTGCCTAAATTTTCTTTACAGTACTGTATATAGTTCGAAATAGCCTAATCAAAACAGTGCTAAGCCTACACTAGTTTCTAAGACAAGGTAACACTTAGCTTACCTTCTTGGCCTAGACTATGCTAGAGCTTAATATTTTCCTCTAGATACATAGCAAAGAGAAATGCATGAGAATACCTACTTAGAAGAAATAAGCTAAATTCGGCCAGAAAACAAATAAGGTTATTAAAAAACGTTCAAAAATTAAAATCAACCAACTAAATCATCATTTTTCTGTGCCCATTATTCGATAATTTCTTATACATAAATATTGGCTACAACAGTAGAGACAGGTTGATGTAGTTGTAACCATGTCCTAAATATACTTCAACACTGATTATTTTTACTTGCAGAAATTTCCTTAATCGGCTGCTAAATTAATAATCACAAAATACTATGCAATATGTCTATGGCAAAAAAAGTAGGTCAGTTTTCGCGCTCTGATATAGCGAATTTGGCTCGTTAATATACTTGTACGTATGAGAGAAATTACAAATTATGAAGACCCTATGAACATGAGGTGCTCTGCACATTTAATTTCTTAATTTTTAATTTCGAGATATTTTTAATTTCTCCTTTTGAAATTTCCCCATCCCACAGTACTTGAAACAAAATATCATCTTCTTTCTTTTAAGTCTTGTTCCAATTTTGTTACATGAAAACAATTTTAGCTTTAATCAGTTAGCATATTGGCCATTTGTATTTTGCCTTTTCAAGCCTTAGTACGTTGCGGAAAAGATTCCCAGATAGAGGTGATTTAATTTACTTATAAAATGTAGAAAACTGGCCTTAACCCTGTATTAAACTTTGCTATTAAAAAAAAACAGCTTGTCACTGAAGGTGCTACAGCCAGCCATTTCACTTTGAATCGTCTGGAGCGTCTGTGAAGAAACTTTCAAGGGTTTCAGAATATATTTGCAATATTCAGTAGCAAGACTTACAGAGAGAGATGAATGAACTAGATGTAGAAGATAGTTGAAGCAAAAATGACTCCCAGAAATCAACCGGTTGTGATCGAACTGGGTGGTCCAACAAAGATGTGCTGAGAAATTGATTCCTGTGACTTCATCAATTGTCTTGATGCCTTTATTTTTAAAGATAAGATGAAGGTGTATAATTTATGATAGAGGAATAAGAAGCTCCTTTTTTCTTACTGCATTAAAAGCAATTTCCCCAGATTTAGATCATTTTCAACCTCAATGAAATACGTTTGAAGGGATAAGGAAGTTTGTAGGGGTCTTCGTTTTTTGAGATGACATCATGAGTTTTTGTGCAATCAGCGATGTAATGTAGAAGTTTTTTAAGACTCTGCGCTATGCTGTTGATATTTTAAGTAAACATGCGAAATCGACGATTTTTTTTTCCTTTTCTTTAAGCCTCAGATTCTATTCGACAATAAAAGGACAGTGTACTTTTAATAATGCTCTTCCTGAATTAGTGTCTAAATAAACAAGACAAGAAGAAGCATATTTTCTCAATATATCTCTGCAGATCTGAAGACGTGCACATTTTTCTCTCGATTTAGATTCAAACTAAAAAGCATTATAGCCTTCTACAATTATATTCATAAATTTTTAGAATAGTAATTGGCACTAGACGAGATCAGCACTTTTTGTGGATTAGTTTATGTAAATCCTTCCATTTTTTCACCATCATCAGTAATTGCAAATTATTTAGAAAAATTTTTTACTTTTTGCACTCAAATAACAAAAACTTAACTTTATGTTGAAAGAGAGGCCACTATTTCTCTTAAGATACGAAAGGTGTCTTCGCTAGTCTTACATTCAATAGTGGAACAAACACAAAAACTTATATTCATGGCTTAAAAAACACAGATACTTATATTCGTAGTATAACTCTGAAACAACCAAAAGAAAAATATTAGAAAAATTGCCGTTTTCGGATAGGAATAGACTTAAGATACGTCTAAGAACGAAAAAAGTTTTCATTTTGATGTCCTTGGTTAAATAATTACAAGACAACAGGTTAGATGCTGTTAATGACATCTGCTGACACACTGAACTGTTTCCCTGGAAACCCCTGTAAGGGTAATAATTCTTTGATAAGTCTAATTGGAAGTTTTCAAGCCTTCAGGTTTATGCAGTGGTACTAAGTGGGGAGGGGGGGGCATTCTTGTCATTTTCATTGGAAAATACTTTTTGTTGTATTACCGTTTTTAAATACCTTTTTTTCTGTATTTCATAGAAAAAGTTCCAAAACTCTTCCCACGCTTCCCGGTACTTTCCCTTTTGTTTATTCATTTTCATCGTTCAATGAGCACACAATGACGAAAGTCTAGTGCTTCCTAAAACTTCTCCGTAGATAATTTCGGAGACCAGACTGCCTTTCCATGACGATAAATAAAAGTTCAAATATAGATAAAATCCTTTTAATAGTCACTACTTATATGAGGCCACAATAACGAAAATCCGATACTTCCGTAAAAACTTCATAGATTTGAAACAATCAAAAGAAAAATAATAGACAATCGCGGTTTTAAGGTATAAATGGACCTAAATAGGGACTAAGAGGCAAAAATATTTTCATTTTGATGTCCTTGTTTAAATATTTACAAGGTGGCACATTGATGGCATTAACGATGACAGACTTAATTATTTTTATAGGCAGCGCAATTGCGCCGCCTAAGTAAAGAACGATGTTGGCACAATGTATTATTTATTTATTTTTTCCTTAGGCCAGGACACTTCGTAGTGAAGGCGTTGTTGTAGAAACTTCGAGAAGAACTTATTCGATTGGAAAATTGGAATGGCTAGTGCCGTATTTAATAGTCAGAAGTAATTGGAAGGCAACTAACACCCCTTCCACGTCCACCATTTCCCCAAACACATCCAATGAAAATTTTAAGAGGGCCATTTCATTCAATGTAGTTGATTTCCGGACAGAAATTATATTTTTGAGGAGGACACTCTCCCCAAAGCCCTCAGGGCAAGGGTTGCAAGTTATGCCCTGGGGGCATATAAGGTTTTATAGAAAGGTTTGTCGTAGAAGCTTCAAAAAGAGCTCATTCGATTGGAAATTCAAAGGGCTAGTGCCCTTTTTAATAGTCGAAAGTGATTTGAGGGCAACTAACCCCCCTCTTACGCCCATCTTTTCCCCAAATACATCCAATCAAAAATTTTCGATAGCCATTTTGTTCAACGTAGTTGAAAGATTTGGAAATTAGGTCTTTAAGGATGAGACCCCCCCCACAGCCCTCAGGGCAATGGCTGTAAGTTATGCCCTTGGGTCATACCATTTCCTAAACACATCCAATCAAAAATTTTGAGATATCTATTTTGTTCAACCTAGCTGAAAGTTCTGGAAATTAGGTCTTTGAGGATGACGCAAACGCACACACACACGCAAAAGCAAACGCGCAACACACACACACACACCCACACAATCTTAGATATTGAGTGCCAACTCCATACCAAACCATACCAAACTACATTAAGCACAAACAATCCTCAACACTTTTTCATCAAATGATTGATACAGTCAAACCAACACTCGCTCTTAATTTAAATGGGAAAATAACAAAAAATCTGAACAATGAAGCCAAAATTAAAACGGTCATACGTTACCATAAATGATCGTGTTTTTTTTTGTTTTTTTTTTTTGCTTTTAAGGAAATCAATTTTCTATTATGCTATTAGAAGCAGATCATTCCAGAACCTTTTCATAGAGATTGATATTTCGGCGGATGTCATGCCAGTACTTTTCTCTAAAGATAAATCATGCTACTCTGCCCTTCTGTGGATTTAACATTTTTTACTGACCGGTCGGTTAAATTGACCCCCCCCCACAAAGGAAAATTAGGAAAAAATTCTTTCTAGAAAAAAAAAAAAAAAACAACATGTCCTTTTTGGGTGTTTTTTAACCCTGTGATCCTCTTCGCCCTAAGAGCTAGATATGCGTTGGCAAATTTTTGCGTATTTAGCATTTTCCAGGCTTCTTCTTGTTCCACATTTTGTCTAAAATAACGGATAAAGTTTGATTTCAATCTGTTCTGCTGTCCTATTCTGATGATTTTCTCTGTACTAAAGACATACAAACATAATTTGACAAACAACGAAAGAGAACAAAGTAAAATGTGATCTTTCTCTGTTTTTATTACTTTCTGAAACAAACAGAAAGTTCTAAAGTTTCTAAGAGTTCTTAGTAAAAAAAATACTCAAAATCCACACCGAGGTACTGCAGACTATTTGAAAAATCTGGTGTACATACTGTCTTTTGATGTACTCGGATACGCGTGCTATCTCCAGAATATACGCTCGGAAAACACTGGGCTTCTTAGTCTAGCAAACAACCCGTAAGAGCTCGCAGCCGATAAAAAACCAAGACCACCTTTTCTGCCATAACTATCTGTGAGCAATGGGTAATCTAAGCAATTTAATGCCAATGCTCTGGGCTTTGGGGGTGATGTCGATATCTTTTGAAGTTTTGGAACAAAAAAAAACAACTAAACTATATAAAATTTTGATCTGTTATCAGACGGGTTACGGTGGGGGGAGGGGGATGAATAGCAGAAAAGGCTGCGGGAGGGATGCTGGTTTCCTTCAAATCCTTCTTAGACCTTAAATAGGGCACTAGAACTTTCAATGTCAATTCAAATGATCCCCGTCCCAAGCTTTTACGAAAACCACTTCCATACGAAATGGCAAAGGAACATTTTTTGGCCCTTCGTTGGGCCCATTTTATGAAAAACTAGTTTACTTTGGATTTTTCCTTCTGCACTGGGGTACCCTTAGCCGAGGGACCTAAATATTTAAGTTTCGAGCCAATCTAAAAAAAAAATAAAAAAAAAATCGTGCCCCTTTTCGTATTTGGGCAAGAGGGAATACAAAATTTGGGGGGACAATATCTCGATATGTTTTTTAAAATAAGTTCCTCTTGGTCCATAGGCTGATGGCTGTAAATTTCAAACCAATCAGGGACATCCAGTCTTTTGGCCTATTTCAGGGGCTTCTATCCCTTACCACATAAAAAATGTTTGATCTTTTTTACCTGGGATCAATCCTTATTAGATGTTCAAGCCAAGGGACAGAAAGTTTCCTACATAGGGGTTTCGGACAAGGCGGCTCTAATGGTGTACGTTTTGTTTTGTTCTGACTCCTTTTTTAGGAGCTATGGGTTTTTATATTTCTTAACATTGGACGTGATCGTCTCTTACTAGGTTGCTAGCTACCGCTGCAACCCGGATAAGAGCCAATCATACACCCAATATCAAACAAATCCCCCTTTTCCGTTATAAAACAATTGATAATTTGTATTATTTATGGTCCTTTTCCCAGGGGCTGTGGGAGTCATGCCATCCCAGGTGGCATGTTTATTAGACCTTTCCACTATTTTGAAAAATGGCTATCTTAAGTGAGCCCCCTTCCAAGATTCTATGACCACCATTCAATGAGATGTGCCCGAGGAAATCTTTTTGTCTTCGTTAGACCTGTTTTTGGGGGAACCTATATTCTCTTTTCGATTTTTCCTTCTGCGTTGAGGTACCATTCGTTTGAGGATTTAAGTACATAAGTTTTGAGCCGATCCGAAAAAACACAATCCTGTCCAATATGCCCTGGAGGCACAATTATTGGACCTTTTGACCATTTTTAACAAAATGGCTATCTTAAAATTTTGATCAGACATCTTTGGAGGTTCCGTGGAGAGGGGGGGGGAGGGGGAGGGGAGCAGCAAAAAAGAGCACAAGAGGGGAAGCTGGTTGGTCTTCAATCATTTTTGAATTTTAAAAGGGCATTAGAACTTTCAATTTCCAATCGAATGAGCCCCTCAAAAGCTTCTAAGGCCGCCAATTCTGTATGAAGTGGTTCAGCAAAAAAAAAAGTAAAAAAAGAGACCACGGCTCTTTACTACAGCCAATACTAGAGCGCTGACTCTGATAGTTTTTCTCTGGTTGTTACGAAACAAACCAGTCTGTTTGTCCAGTGTTACGAAAAAAACAGGAAAAAGGTCAAGAACTTCTCAATTGGTCAAAGCCCTTCTTTGCAACACAACTTGGAAGCTACTTTGAATGAATTTTGTCACTTTTATTGGAAATATATAAATATCACAATGGAAAACTCAATTTGGCCTAAAACAGTTAAGTCCTATTTTTGACGCGTTTCCTGCCATCGCTTATATTTCCTGTTTGCTATTTGCAAGAGACATTGTAGATGACGAGTAATATTTGCTGCATCGGCGATTTCTCGTTGAGCTTTCTGCTAAAATAAGAGGAAAACAATAAATTAATATTTTATAGATACAAATTAATTCAAATAATCAAATTAATAAGGAATTAAACCTATATCGGAGACACTTGAATAGCTGAATCCAGACTCAATACCAAGGAAATTTTCCGGCTGGACATGAATTCATTTAGTCTATAGCTTTGTTGCTAATGAGTTAATAAATTTCTGTTTATAACAAAATCCCACAAGAGGCCAAAAAATATACAAGTGATTGAAGCATTAAAATACGAAAAGTCCTTTTTAGTGAAGAAATAGAACCTCTGAAAAACTCAAAATTTCGCTATTGTGCATATTATATTATTAAGTAAGCAATTACTGTACACATTTATTTATCTGTAATTTTTTTTTTTCGAAAACAGCACTATATTTGGTTTCTGAAAATTGCCATACTACCATTTTCCGGTGTGAAATAACGATCTAGAGATCTAAAGACTTTGGTAGATTTCGTTTCCCCCTCCCAGCCCCCTTAATATTTTTCATAAATCGTCTTCTGGCTGAAATTAGAGATCCCTGGAGGTTGAACTCCCTGAATATAAGTAGGAGAAGTTTCAAAACTCATTTTGTTTGTTCACGAATCAGTTGGTGCCATGATGCATAGTACTGCATAATTTAGCATATTTGTTAATTTTAGCAGTGTGCATTCTACTAATGTAAGAATTTAACTCTGGATCATTAATTAAGTGAATTGGTAAATGATTAATCAAGTAGGCTATTAATTTCAGTTTTAGAGAAAGAAATTCCCGTTTGATAGCTATGAAGTGAGTCTCGGATTCTTAGTTGCTTCGTATTAAATGCTATGAATTATAGCAGAAAAACTACAATACGCTCGTAATAGTTTTATGATAGGGGATCAAGCTTCACTCGATGATAATTATTTGTTTAATAAGACTGTTTGCAATAAGATAATTGATCGTTATCTGGTGTGAAAAAACGATCTGACAAGTGCAAATTCTGACTTGGGCAAATTCGTTTTTTAGAGAAAATTAATTTTGAAAAAATATTTTTCATACGAATGACGTTGAAATACCCAGACATTCAATACCATAATGGTTTTAATTTTGCAGCGAATAAAATATAATGAGATTTAAGTTGTTTTGCGGTACTTGATTTGAACAACTATGAAGACCACATTGCCTTTCTTTCCTGCAAAGGAAGAAACAGGTTCTACAGACAAAAACATTCTATACGAAAGCTAAAACGAGGTTAATTTTTTTGGGAGCAGAATACGCATAAAAAAGGATGTTGATGCAAATTATTATATCCTCTGATGACAATTGTTGAGAGGCCGATTGAATTGCTCAAAAGTTTGTTTTTACTTTTTCTGTTCCACTACCTTAGACTAATTAGCCGCTTTTCTTTCTTTCGTTTTGTTTTTTCATTTATGTGTGAAATAGCTATGGAACTAACGGTAAATTGCCCCGATGTCGTTTTTCCATGGTGCATTTAACTGTCCTGTCGGTAAGGTGACAACGCATTTTATTTTAATACACGGTAGTCTCCTAAATTCGTGATATGCGAAAACTCTCACTTAGTGTGAAGTGCGTAGCCTTACAAGATTTTGTGCATACAATCTCCGATAGTAATTGTTCACCATACCATTGGTTCAATTCACAGACAAAATATTGGTAGTCAAGGCGTTGGGTTTCAAGGACAAAGAGGTCCAATGTCTGAAGATGGCAGCACGTATATCCACGATAAGGAAAGAAGTGGGCAGCCATAGAAAAATGAAGAAAAGAAGCGCCGAATCAGCGATTTTTTTTTATCACCACCTGACCTGGATTTGGATATCTGTCTTTTTTTTTCATCTCGTAAAGCACAAGAAAACTTGCTACCGTCAATGAAAAAACGCCAAAACTATACAAAGACTGATTTCTGATTGTGTAAAGCCATAAAGAACACTTGGATTTAATTTTTAACTTAAATAAACACTTAACTTAAATATGTAAAATCAGCATAAAAATCCGATTCTTTTGATGTATCTATTGATATTAAAATTCCGTTTTTTAGCGTTTCGGTTACTATTGAGACGAGTCACTCTTACTATACAGTTCATTGCCATGAACTGTTTGATTACCACGAACAGTTTGATCTTGTTAAAAATTGATTATGTCATAATCGTAGCTTGTAGCCAGGTCGTATCTTATTATTCCAATTAAGAAAAAGCCATAGGCTTTTTCCTGTTCGTAATCCGGGTTGCAGCGGTAGCTGGAAACCTAGTAAGAGACTATCACGTCCAATGTTAAGAAATATAAAAATCCATAACTCCTAAAAAGAGCTGGATCAAGACAAAAAGTACACCATTAGAACCCCCTTGTCCGAAACCCCTATATAGGAAATTTCCTGTCACTTGGCTTGAATATGCATCAGAAGCATCTTGTAGCGGTAACTGCAATCATACTTATTTTAAAATTTCAGTTACTATGGACTAGGGTTCATTCTTTACTATAAATTTTATTTTCTATTTAAACAGATCATATGGTTCATTTTATAACTTTAATTATTGGTTATGTTAAAAGACGAGCATTAGAAGAACAAACCATTGCATACATTGAACTTAGTTAGCTGCCTGATTATTTGAGGTTTCGAGTTGTTGCAGCGGTAGCTAGCAACCTAGTAAGAGACAATCACGTCCAATGTTAAGCGCCTAATAACCAATAACTTCTAAAAATAGAGTCAGAACAAAACAAAAAGTACACCATTAGAACCGCATTGTCTGACACCCCTATATAGGAAACTTTCTGTCCCTTGGCTTGAACAACAAGGGAAATATATTGGCTTGAAAATCAAGAAATGTGGCAGCTACTACAGCATTCTGCCTAAACGGCATCTTTTTTTTTTCCACAGATAGCTTGGCATTGGAACATCGTAGAGAGTTGTTCATTGGCTCATTGTAAAGGAAATCAGCATAAAAATCCGATTCTTTTGATGCATCTATTGATATCAAAATTTCGTTTTTTATAGTTTCAGTTACTATTGAGACGAGTCACTCTTACTGTACAGCTCGTTACCACGAACTTTTTGATTGTTTCAAAAATCAAATATCTTTGAAAAGACTTGAGTATGAAAATACATCAAAAATACAAATTTTTTGAAAAAAGTGATTCTATTTTTAAATTTTTCTGTTTTATTTATTAAGAAAGGCACTAGAGCTTTTAATTTCCGTTTGAATGAGCCCTCTCACGACATTCTAGGGCCACTGGGTCGATAAGATCACCCCTGGGGAAAAGAAAAAACAAACAAATAAACACGCATCCGTGATCTTTCTTCTGACAAAAAATACCAAATTCCACATTTTTGCAGATGGGAGCATGAAACCTCTACAGCAAGATTCTCTGATACGCTGAAACTGATGGTGTCATTTTCATTAAGATTATATGACTTTTAGGGGGTATTTTGCCCTTTTTTCCAAAATAGGGCAAATTTTCCCAGGCTCGTAACTTTTGATGAGTAAGACTAAACTTGATGAAACTTAAATATTTAAAATCAGCACAAAAACCCAATTCTTTTGATGTATCTATTGATATTAAAATTCCATTTTTATTGAGACGAGTCGCTATAATGGTTTTAATTTTGCAGCGATTAAAATATAATAAAATTTAAGTTGTTTTGCGATAGAGATAAAAAAAAACCGCCTTTCATTTCACCAGGCTAAGCTCAATCCCCTGGTACTTGATTTGGACAACTATGAAGACCACATTGTCTTTCTATCCTGCAAAGGAAGAAACGGGTTCTACAGACAAAAACACTCTATACGAAAGCTAAAACGAGGTTAATTTTTTTGGGAGCAGAATAAGCGTAAAAAAGGATGTTGATGCAAATAATTATATCCACTGATGACAATTGTTGAGAAGCCGATCGAAATGCTCGGAAGTTTATTGTTATTTTTTTTTGTTCCACTACCTTAGACTAATCAGCCCCCTCTCTTTCGTTCGTTTTGTTTTGTCGTTTGTGCGTGAAATAGCTCTGGAGCTAAGGGTAAATTGCCTCGATGTTGCTTTACCATGGAGCATTTAACTGTCCTGTCGATAAGGTAACAACACATTTTTTTTAAATACACAGTAGTCTCCTAAGCGTTTGCGCTCCAAGGACAAAGAGGTCCAATGTATAAAGATGGCAGCACTTATATCCACGATAAGGAAAGAAGTGCCAAATCAGAGATTTTTTTTTATCACCACGTCACCTGGATTTGGCTATCCGCCTTTTTTTTTATCTCGTAAAGCACAAGAAAACTTACTATTATCAATGATAAAAAAAAAAAAAAAACCCTACAAGACAGCTATCTAATGGTGTAAAACCATAAAAATTAAAAAAATACTTTGATTGAAGATGTAGACACACAATGGAAACCCAATGAAAAGTTTACAATGAAAAGTTTTAAAATGAATATTTCACATTTTTTATTCTTTAGTATTTGCCAAATAAAGGCTTTTTCTCAAACAGTCCTTATAGAATACGTAAGCTATATTCTATTACCTTTTAATTCTACCTCCTATCAGGTTACACTCAACAAAATTAACAAAACTATAAGGCTTTCGAAAAATTGGTGCTAATGCATAGGCATCACAGTTGGACGCAAGGGCAGTTTGCATACAAAATTTAAACGTCTCAAGTAAGAAAAAACACGGACAGATGTATCGAAATATCTTAATTAGAGAGTTGAAAAGCTCATCTGTTTTCTAATTTAAAATATTCACAACGGGCTGATTGGGATAGTAGTAAAAATCTTCTCGTTGTGCCCCAGAGAACAATAGGTACAAATTTGAGCCTACTAATACTATTTTCAGTCACCGTCCAGCCAGCGGCCATCTTGCCCGGCATCTGACCATGAGACAGAGTATTTTTTGGAATATTCAGCCAAGGACGGAGCATTCAAGCCAGTAATGACTAACAAAACCATACCAGAGAGAGTAGGGGGGGGGTAACTTTTCTGGACATGAGAAGCGCCGATAATTGTACAAGAAAAGGTTCCCTTGAAGGACAATCCAAGTTGAGGGAAAAGAGTTCTCAAGCTGATACCGGTTCTTAGGACACTTGCCACTTATGGCTGGTGAGGTGGGGATGACTCTCCCCTCTCTTTTGAGGGACGAGTCTTGCCTTTAGAGCCCTAGAACTTTTAATTTTTGTTCAAATGAGCCCTCTCCCGTTCTTCTAGGGCTAAATGTTCGATTCGAACACCCCTGGGGAAGAAGAAAAGCTAAATCAGATGGATTTTCATTAAGATCGCTTGACCTTTTGGGAATGTTTCCCCTCTTTTTCGAAAATCCGGCTTATTTTCTCAGGCTCTTAACTTTTGATGTGTAACATTAAACAGAAAACAATTTATATATTTGGACTCAGCCTAAAAAGCTAATTGTTTTGACGTATCTATTGCTAGTAAATCCTGTTTTTTAGAGATTCGGTTACTATTGAGCCGAGTCGCTCCTTACTTACAGTTCGTTACCACCAACTGTTTGATCCACAGGTAGCAATAATAATGGACTGATTAGAAACTAAAAGCTTCAAAGAAATCATCCTAAACTTTTCTCCTTAAGTAAAAACTTAGACAAGCATTTATTTTTTCATTTGCACTTTTAAAATTCTAAATTACCGCTTTTGTCACACTGAATAAATACTAATATACAGAAATAGCCATCTCACAATCAATATGAAAAAACAAGTACATAAAAAAAAAAAAAATTGTATAGCGATAGCCTTTCAACAATAATCTCAGGCAGTTTCTATTGATTCGGAGATTCGGTTACTATTGAGCCGAGTTACTCCTTACTTTCAGTTCGTTACCACCAACTGTCTGATCCGCAGGTAGCAATGATAGCAGGTAGCAATGGACTGATTAGAAACGAAAGGCTTCAAAGAAATCATCTTTAACTTTTCTCCTTCAGTAAAAACCTAGACAAGCATTTCTTTTTCATTTGCACTTTTTAAAATCCTATATTACCGCTTTTGTCACACTGAATAAATGCTAATATACAGATGAAAAAAACTTCAATCAATATAAAAAAAACAAGTACATGAAAATTTTTTTTTTATAGCACATTGAGACCCTCCTAACTAATTTCTGTCGTAATGAACAGAAATGAGTGGTAAAAAAACTAACAGTATCTCTATAATTCTCACTTCCCTATAAATAAAACAAATCACAATCTACAGGTTTGGCTAAAAATTATTTTAAACGCTTAACTGTTTATAAAATAGATTTGGTGGCCTGCTTTAATTCAGCCATTTCCTTCAATAAACGGACGATTCGGACAAAAAGAATTAGCGACTATAGATACCTTTTGAAAGGAGAAAACCACATTACCATCTGGCATTTTAATGGATAATTAGCTAATTTTTTTAATCGTCATACAAGGACTATCAACATAGAAGGAGATGGTTTGTCACGGAGGAGCGTGTTCTCAAAGGGGTGGGGGGGGGGAGAGTCAGAATGCGAGTCGACAAGACATATTTAAAAAGAATCAGAGTCAACACTTTTGTTTTACATAAGCTATAACTGCAATGCCTTTACAATAACACAAAATTGACAAATTATGACGGAAAGACTGCGAGAAGTGATACTGAAAGTACAAAACATCAAGAAGGTTGAAATACTTACAAAAAACTAATATTATACAATATACAACTACTCTTCCATCAGAGACACACTTAAGGCAAGTGGGGCTACTGTCTTTAATTCGCGTTTTTTCTATCTTTTCAAAATCGAAATAAACCATGATCTTGATTTGACTTTGAAAAGGTGAAAAGATCGTTAAGTTTGAGAAGAATAGAAGAAGATACATTCATTTGATCTATGATAATTTGACAGTCAACTAGGGCCGTATCCAAGATTTTCGTTCGGAGGGGGGGGGGTACATAAAAAACTTAAAAACGTATCAAAAATTTGTTTATATGCGTACTTGTTACGTTTTAACGAGTCGGGTAAACATTTCGTGTGTGTGGGGGGGGATTTTTTAAGCATCCTAACCCCCCCCCCCCCTGGATTCTGCCTTGGTGGCAGTCCTTGATCCAGATACAAAAATTTCTTTTTGATGTAGACATCCTATACTACTACTACTACTACTACTACTACTACTAAAACTCACAGCAGCACCACGCCGCCTGAGGCCAACACAAGTTCCAATTTCCCTTAAATATTTCTTTACGATATCCTTCCACCCCAACCGCAGACGACCCGCTTTCCATTTAGCCCTAGATGGTTGGCCGAAGAGGACTATCTTCCGCAATCTGTCAGCCTTCATCCGCAGAACGTGCCCTAGCCATCTCAACCTTTCTCTTATTATAACCCTAGAAAGCGGGATTGAGCCACACTTTTCGTACAGCCTACTGTTTGAAATACGGTCATGCAGCCGGGTACTCAAAATAATCCGTAGGCAATTTCTCATGAGCTGCTGGCTCAGCCGAACAGCATCATGGAAGTGGGCAAATTTACTTAAAGAAATCTCATCTTACCTCAAAAGGTATCAGCTTCTTCTGTTGAAAATTAATTAATGACTCGTAAATAATAAGTATTTTTTCATCTCCACCAGGTTGCTGAGTGGTGAGTGCGGACCAAAAATGACGAAGGAGCTGACATACTGCTCGGTATAGTTCTCTTAACTCTTTTTGGATTTCTTCACTTATATTTGCTACAGAAAAAAAACACATAAGAATATATTATTTGGCAAAAATATGGATCAATTTTTGTAAAAGTTTTAATGCCAAATTTAGTTCAAACTTATGAAGAGCTATGATCAAAATTCATTAAATCCATTTTAAAAGAAAAACCAAGTGCATGACCCTGTGTTTCGACAAGTTCTTTTCAATACAATACATTACTTTAGATGTTCGAACTGTGATTTGGGCTATATTTAAAGAAACAAAAAATTGAAGAGAATCAGATCTTTGGTGATTTTGCAGAAATTTTGAAGAAATAAATCTTTCCGCAATTTCAATTTGGAATCAAAATTGACGGTGACTATTAACGCAACCTCTACAAAGAGGTTTGATTTTGCGTTCCAACTTTATTGGCCAAATTCTTTACAATCTATATTTAAATAAATTCAATTTACTAATATTTAAATATTCTGGAAAAATTCAATGTAATTTTAAGTTAAAATTAATTGCGCAATTGTCAATACTCAGTTGGATTAGGAAAATTCAAATGAAAATTCAGTTGAGCTTAATTAGTTAGGACTTATTAAGTTTTTGGTAAAAAGTTTATGAATTCCTCAAAAAGTGAGATTGTATTAGGAAAAGAATTGTTTTTGCGAGTTTGTGCCCCGTACATTTTAAACACCGACACGGCCAATAAGACCTACTTTATGTAGAACAATTTCTGGTTGACACATAAACAACGACTGTCGAATACATAAACTAATAATGGAAAATAGAACATTATAGTGGGTAATGTGACAAAATGTCTAATTTGTTGCAAATTGAGCTACAAACATAAAAGAAGAAAAAAAAGAAAGAAAAACTCAGCAAAGAAAATTTGTTTTCATTGGCATGCTAGAACTGAAGATTTTATCAAATCATCGTTAAAATTTGGGGAATTCTAACCATTTCTAACCACTGGAAGTCAATTTGATAAGTTCAAATCTGACAAAGTGCTTGAAACAAACAGCGGAACAATCTCAAATTTTTGAGAAATTTTGGTGGTTATATTTCAACAGACCAATAACAAAGTAAAAAATCCCAAAATTATTTGGCACGTAGTGAAAAAAAAAACCGTCAACTGAAGCAGCATATTATCAAGCAAAAACTAGATTGACGTTGTCAAAGCAACGTGACGCGTTTAACGTTGCCCTACTTTGATTTTGTTTTTTTGACCAACAATTGAATGCCGCAGTTGTCAAACCTCAAAACTGAAACAAATGGCTTATCTGATGAAAAATTTACAAAAAAACATACAAACAAAGGATGGCTTGTTCTTTAAAGACGGTGTAAAAACCACGCCGTATTTGTAAAACTTTATTATCTGTTTTCAAACAAAGAATACATATTAATAGTTTAATCAGAAAAGAATAGAGGCAGACAAATTAGCATAAGAAGGTAGTCCCTCGTCCCTGAAGAACAGTTTGACGATTCTTGCTTAGAAGTCAATCTCTGCCATAGAGGAGAAATCCTCAAACAAACTTTAAAGCCTGTTGCTGCCTGGGCTGAAAGTTCAATGGTTTAAATTTTGTTGTCTAACGTCTCCTTAGCTCTGTAGGTAGCATATTTCAAGTAAATTCAGATATTTTTGTAAGAAAAGTAGGTGGGACTAAGAAGTGCTGGACGTCTCTAAAAATCCATTCATTGTCTCATTGTCCTAAAAAGCCTGCATTAAAATTTTCAGGCAGATTGGAGGTTAAAAGAAGGAAAATCGCCTCTGAAAATCGTCATTTGAATGTCCTGCACAGCCAGAGTACTTGCCTCACAAGTTTCAAGCCAATATATGAAAAAAATTCAAACAAAAACGCATGCTTATCTCTCTGCTAGAAAACTGACGACATAAGTCATTTAAGCAGTCATTTAAATGCTTCTTGGTGCCTTTTTTATACTGACATTTTGTTTTCTATTAGATGCACCTTCATCCTCTTCTCTGACAAAGCAAGAATCTTCTGTTTCCTGGTCATAGTCAAGCCCTTCCCAACAGTTTTTGTCCTGCCTAGCTGGATATTTTGCCCTATAAACAACTTGCTCATTATCAGGAAATCCAAAATGACCAGGCACCCACATAAGTTTGAAGGAGATCTTGGATCCTCGACGGTCCCGCATTTTACCTCTGATCATACTGATTTTAAAATCGTGGCACAATTCTGGCTAAAAAAAAATTGCAACATGCTCACCTTCATGCAATAAACCTGTCAGCGAGAAAAGGAGCGTCTCTATACTAGCATAGTCCCACTTTGGTCTTTAAATCAAGCGGAATGAAAATCCTTCGATGAGTCTGTTCAAACATGATGCAATATGCCCACCTCTGTGCTAGAAGTTTGTAGTGAGACGGCATTAGATCATCCACTTTGATTCTCAAATTACACGAACTAAAAATCTTTGCGTAATTCCAGTTCAAAAAAAGTGCAACAAGTCAATTTTCTTCGGATCACAAGTTGGTGATGGGAGGGGTGGGGGAAGGGGAAGGGTATTGGAAGGGCCACTTAATATCTCCGATAATACAGGTTTAGAATCCTTGGATGATTCCGTTTTAAACAAGGTGCAACATACCTGTCTTTCTCCAAAGAAGTGAAATAGCTGGGAAAGTGCAGGAGGTATTTAGAGGGGTGATTGACCAACTTTGGTTTTACTAATTATACTAACTGAAAATCCTTGCATGATTTAGGTTCAATCAAGGTGCATCATTCCTACCTTTTTACTAAAAGGGTAATGACGAGGCGTGTGTGAGCAGAATGGGGTGGGGCAAGAGGAGGGGTGCTAGAGAAGCCAATGGCAATCTTCAGTCCTCCAATCATACAGATTGAAAATTCGCGCTTGATTCCATTTAAAAAAAGATGAAACATGTTCACTTTCCCGCTAAAAAGTGAACAAAGTAACAGTAGGATTGACATAAGGGGAGGGAGGGGGGCTGCTCCTGGCCTATTTTGGCTCTACAATCATACAAATTGAAAATCCTTCCGTGATTCTGGGATAAAAAGATGCAATATGTCTACTCTTTTCCCCTCAAAGTTGAAATGGAAGGGCGGGGGAATGGGTGCCATAAGAGCCATGGAACAGTTTTACAACAAATCAGGTTTTAGCTCTTTATTCAGAATCATGGTCCGATTTTTTTAGGTCTATCACAATAAAGAAGTCGTCAGCCTTCAAATTTTTCAAAATGGTGTACCTTATTTCTGAACTTTGGTGGAACAAAACTGATGCTATATACGTTCGTAAGTCTTCTTCAAGAAGTATCGATCAGTGTTCTTCTACTTGCAAATGAAAAGCTGCAAGAATGGCTGCAACTTCGAAGAGAACGGACCCGAGTCCATAGCAACAGAAAATTCAATTGCGTTGCTATACAAAATATTTTTATCAAAAGCCAAAGCTCGGATGGTGTGACGGGAACATGGAAACACGAAAATTACCAAAGTAAAAAGAAAATTACGGTTCCCTTCTTGGACGACAACTACAATAACTACAATAGATGAAAATCACCCATGGAGTTGTGGAAAATATGTTTAAAACCATCTTTATTACGGAAAATGGTGTTTTGAAATTTAAAACTGTTACTTGCCTAGAACGTGGATTGATAAATTCTATAAAACAATGTACCAGTATTCAGTTCTATATGTAAATTAAGTTAAAAAAACATTTTTTTTACTGAAAGCAAGGAGCGACACTAAAACTTAAAACGAATAGAAATTATTCCGTATATGAAAGATGCCGTCTCCTCCTCAACGCCCCGCTCATTACGTTAAAGTTTTTTATTGTTTTAAAAATTAAAATTGTGTTAGTCAAACTTTAGCGAAAATAGCGGGGCGTTGAGGAAGAGACAGTCTCTTTCATATACAGAATAATTTCTGTTCGTTTTAAGTTTTAATGTCACTCCTTACTTTCAGTTAAAAAAACTTTTTTTTTATTTAGTTTCTGAATGTTTTTGAAGTAATGCAGGTTTTGATTCTGGCTCACCGTAAATGAATCATTAAAACAAAATTTGCATTTTTATTTTACTTTTTTTTTTGGCTAAATGACTTTCTCAAAATTTCGATCGGATGATTTTGAGAAAAAAGGGGCGGGGGAGGGGGCCTAGTTACCGATTTTTTTGGCTACTTAAAAAGCACACTACAGCTTTTGATTTCACTTCAACACAAAATGCACACTAGAACTTTTAATTTCACTTCACAACTTCAGTGTAAAGAGCGAGCTGTCCCCTCCTCAACACCCCGCTCTTTACGCTGAAGTTTTTTATTGTTTTAAAAAGTAGAGTTGTGAGAAAGAGTAAAACTTTAGCGTAAAGAGCGGGGCGTTGAGGAGGGGACAGTCCCTTTCATATACGGAATAATTTCTGTTCGTTTTAACTTTTAATATCGCTCCTTACTTTCAGTTAAAAAACTTTTTTTTCTATTTAGTTTCTGAACTTTTTGAATTAATGTAGGTTTTGAATTTGACTCACCGTACATGAATAATTAAAACGAAATTTGCGTATTAATTTTTCTTATGTTTTTAACTAATAATAACCTTATAATAACCTAAGTTTGATTTTTGTTTGAGTTATTTAAGAACGACCCCTGAATCACAAAGGCTGTTTAATTAGAATAATAAACTCTTTTAAAAGTAAAATAACCGTCAAATACGTAATATTTTCTGTTGATATTAAGTTTATTACCGCGTATTAAGCTACTTTAGATAAAAATTAGATGCTAAGATTGGCCGAAAAATAACACAAATAAATTAATGTTTATATCGGCCATTATTTAAAAAAATTCGAACTTTAGCGTAAAGAGGGACGTATTGATGAGGGGGCAAACTCCCTCATATACGTAATATGATGAGGTTCGTCCCCTCGTCAATACCTCGCCGTTTACGCTAAAGTTAGAATTTTGTTCCAATTCTTTAGGAATGACCCCTGAATCACAAAGGCCGTTTAATTAAAATAAATAGCTCTTTTGAAATTACTAAACATACTTGACCGTAAAGAGCGAGGTATTGAGGAGGCGACGAACCCCCTTATATACGTAATAATTTCTGTTCGTTCTAAGTTTTAATGTTGCTCCTTACTGTCAGTTGAAAAAACTTGTTTTTTTTTTTAAATTTAATTTCTGATAGTTTTTTAAATGATGCTGGAAAATCCAGCACTCCCTTCAAGGAAACTCTCTTCCTCCATGGACAGATCCTCCCACGTACCCCCCTCCACCAGAAAAAATCCTCCTGAAAACGTCTGTATGCTTCTCCCCTGGAGAAGGTGGATCGAAGTTCGAGTCGCTCTGTAGTAACGAGTGTGCTTGTTCATTATCAGGAATTCAAATGTGACCAGGTACCCACATGATATTGCATTGCTTGAGCCGCTTTGATGTTTCAATGACTTTGTTTTGTATTTGTTGTAAAAATAAATTTTCCCTTTGTCGCTTTAGGGCTAACTAGCTTTTTCAAGAAATTTAATGAGTCCGTGCAAATAACAACTGAGTCACCGAGTAGCAAGGATTGGCTTAAAACATCCTCAAGATCAGTAAGGATCCCTTGATATTCTGCTTCTTCAGAGTTCTCAGCTTTTACTTTTTGCCTATCCGCTGAACTGGATAGGCAATAACACATCTTCTATTAGCTGCGTTGCCATGACTGCACGATCCGTCGGTCTATATTTTATGGATTTTCCATATTGAGCCAAAGCCTTTTTAAACTCAGCACGAATTGTTTCTGGCTTTGGTCTCTTTTTTATATATACATATTAATTCTTTCATCTATAATCTCTTTGAGTATTTTGCTGTTGCTACTACAAGATGATGATGAATCTATTAAATGACGTTACACTGTATTCTTCTTTTAGCTATTTGTCTTTCTTGATTCACCATCTAACTTTTCTTTATTGTGTTTTCTAACGCAAACTTACATTGCTAATCGAAACTGAGCGTCATCTACATGATTGTAAAAAATCCATGCTGCCATGATTCCTTCCACCCTTCTTGATGTATTTATTTCTACATTCTTCATTAGTTTTCCTACGACAGTTGTGAACGGTCTCACCAGTAGATGGAAGTGCTGCTTGTCTCAATCCCATTACAGTCTTCACCGTTGTTACTGGAGAATTCGGAAGAACTGTCACTTACTTTATTACAACGGCTTCTTCCATTGTTTAACAGTTTTTACTATTCTTTCTGTCGCTCTGACATAAATCTAATTTGAAATTCACCAGTCTCTTTGCACAATTTTTCTTTGTCAAGCTATCGCTTCGATTGCTTGATTTCTACACTTCCTTGATAATATAATTATTGACAGAAATATTTCGTGTTCTGTCCCAGAGAAGCAACTTTTTGCACGTTAAAATTACTTTATACGACATCTATTTTTATAACCAACGGTTATGACGTCATTCTAGACTAGAATAGAATATATTTATTCACTACAATAGCTGGAGCTAACATGAGCATGTCAGGACTCAAAATAAAGAAGACACAAAACAAGGATCAAAAATCAAAACAAATAAATAGCAACACAAAAATATTAAAGCAGCACGTGCTGCTTCAAGGTCAATATATTAAAATGAGTCATAAATAAAATTAAAGGAAAATTAATGTAGGTCAAAAGTCAATTTTCAGGTTTAAGACAGTGACCGCTTATACAGAATGTTGAAAATATAAATGGTTTGTACATTCGAAAGCACCCTCAGGCAAAAACCTGAAATAAACTGCACCAACATTAAATGTTCGTCAAGGTAATATTATTAAAATACCGAGTAAAATAAGGGACAAATAATTTACAATATCTCTTGGTACTAGAGGCTGGGTAGGTCAATAACGGTGGACAATTCTTTTTATTTGTCGCAGTCTAGTAGGTCCTTCAGTAGGGGAGGGGGGGGGGTCTCAAGGGTGTGTAGTAAACCACAATGAGTAGGGGAATTCAAACAATTTAATCCAAATCGATAATTCACCTCATTTATACGCCTACCAATTGAATTCAAATTCAGTTGTTTCAGTACATCATCATATGTTGAGTAATTGTGTCCAAGTATAATTTTTACAGCTCTTTTTTGTATAATCTCAGGTCTATCTGATTAATCTTTCATCAAAACCGGATGCCAAGCTGGACACGCATACTTGAGAGAAAATCTAACATAGCTGCAGTTTATAGACTTTAAACCCAATTCATTAATATGTCTACGAAAATACTATTTTTTCGTAAAAAATTGACTTAAAAAAATATAGTTATTTGTTAATAACAAAAGGCACTAAATGTATTGATTTCCTTTAAAATGAACCATTATATAGCTCTCTATGATGCTCCAATACCCCGCTAGCAGTAGAGGAACAACGGAAAAAAGATGCTTTCGATGCAGAATACCGTGGTTTCAGCCACTTTCCTTGTTTTTCAAGCCAATGGATTGTCCTTGTTGTTCAAGCCAAGGGAGTGTAAGTTTCCTCTGCAGGGTTTTTGGACAAGACGGTTCTTTGTGTTTCGATTTGACACCATTTTTATGAGGTTCTGGGATATTTTTTATTATTACTACGGGATGTGTTCGTCTCTTACTAGGTTCGATTTTCTTGCTGTGGGCCAATTTTATAACATTATTTCTATGAAAGGAGTAAAGAAAAAGACCGATTTCTTCATCAACGAGGGAATAAAAACATTTAGTAGACACATGCGATACCATTCCTTCTCCTCAGTTCAAAACACAAAAATGCAATTATATTAAAAATTAGATAGCAGCACTTCGAATTCGAGGAAAATATATCAGCCGTGACATCTTAAGCGTTTTTAGATTTTAATCAACCTTCAATCTTAAACTTTTGGCTACCTGCTGGGATTGAGCTCTTTTCTCGAAAGCAGAAACACGGTTCAAAGATAAAAAAAAAACTTGAGAGAGAAAAATAGCGAGAGAGAGAGAGAGAGAGAGGGAGAGAGAGAGAGAGAGAGAGAGAGAGAGAGGGAGAGGGAGAGAGGGAGAGAGAGAGGGAGGGAGAGAGAGATATATATGAACGGGAGGGATGTACCTGCAATACTATCTAAGGCAGAACCACTCATAAGCTTCCCTCCAATAGATAATTCCCTAAGTGCCATTGTAGAAGCGGTTGACGTGACCGGAACTGCTCCTCTACTACCACTGTCTCCCATACACCAGCTAAGAAGACTTTGCTCAAGGAAGTTCAAAGCTTCAAGGGGGTTGCTGAAAATAAGACTTAGATAAACAAAAACAAGTATAAGTAAGAAAATAAAAACAGACAATGAAGATAAGCAAATTATGCAAAATTGCCAACAGCATACATGCAAATATACAAGAATTAGCAACAGATAAGAATAGTTACAAAGATCCAGGCTATTGTTCTGACTACGATTCACACTAACAAACTTGCATTTGTTTATATAAACAAGTTTTTTTTTCGAAACTATTCGCAGCGACTTTTCGTTCGAACAAAGAAATATTCCTTCCATCGGTATTTTAATTACCTATAACTTGAAAGTCAGTTTAAATCTTGTCAAACGCACAAGCTTTTGCTAATACCATCACAAAGACAATACTTACTCGATTTTCTTGTCGGTGTCAGTAGAAACAGTGGGACCGTTGAGGTATCGATCTACACGATCGATTTTAAGCTTTGATTTCACAATAAGTGCCTCTTCAGGAAGGGGACCACCCTCTAAATCATCAATTTCTATTGCTTCGTGCAATCGAGCCTGAAATTTTGAATAAACAAGTATATATTTGTGAATTTTTGCTTACATGTAAAAGGAAGACTAACTGGAACACATTGAAAAATATACTAATAACAAGCCAAACTACAACCAAATTATATCTGAAGACCATAGTTATTTCCTTCTCACTCCAACAATTATTAGTACTGGGTGCTTAGTTCAGAGTCAAAAATTTATTGAAATCGATTTGTATTAGGAGCAGTATCTTTTTTATTCCACACGGAATCAATACCGACACACAAAAAAAGTATCCCAATGCTACAAATAAGGCTACAATTCAAATCGTTATTCACAATACAAAAATAATATTTCAGGGCTACAAGGTGTCATCTGCGTTTTATATGATAAGGTATGTATTTTGAACAATGTGGTTTCTTTTTTGAAAACATGGATAAAAACGAAAAAAAGTATCATTATAATCATGATTATTGGAAAAAATAATTACAGTAGACTGTAGATAATTTCGGAGACCACACTGCCTTTCCATGACGATAAATAAAAGTTCAAATAGGGATAAAATCCTTTTAATAGACAG
>JAQQPU010008055.1:502-15246 GCA_029168905.1 Artemia sp. Kazakhstan ARC1039
AAACACATCCAATCAAAATTTTGAGATAGCCATTTTGTTCAGCGTAGTTGATTTTCAGATAGAAAACATGTTTTTGAGGAGGACAATCCCCTAAAACCCTCAGGGCAAGGGTTTTAAGTTATGCCCTGGGGGCATATAAGGTTTTTATAGAAGGCGTTGTCATAGAAACTTCAAAAAAGGCTCATTCGATTGGAAATTCAAAGGGATAGTGCCCTTTTTAATAGTCAAAAGTGATTGGAGGGAAACTAGCCCCCCCCTGCGCCCATCATTCCCCCAAACACATCCAATAAAAATTTGATATAGCCATTTTTGTTCAACGTAGTTGATTTCCAGATTGAAAATATATTTTTGAGGAGGACACTCCCCCCAAACCCTCAGCGCAAGGGTTTTAAGTTATGCCCTGGGGGCAAACAAGGTTTTTATAGAAAGCGTTGTCGTAGAAACTTCAAAACAGGGTCATTCGATTGGAAATTAAAGGGCTAGTGCCCTTTTTAACAGTCGAAAGTGATTGGAGGGCAACTGCCCACCCCACGCCCATCATTTCCCCAAACACATCCAATCAAACTTTTGAGATAGCCATTTTGTTCAGTGTAGTTGATTTTCAGATTCAAAATATGTTTTTGAGGAGGACACTCCCCCACAACCCTCACGGGAAGAGTTTTAAGTTATGTCCTGGGGGCATATAAGGTTTTTATAGAAGGCGTTGTCGTAGAAACTTCAAAACAGGCACATTCAATTGGAAATTCAAAGGGCTAGTGCCCCTATTAATAGTCGAAAGTGATTGGAGGGAAACTAGCCCCCCCCCACGCCCATCATTCCCCCAAACACATCCAATCAAAATTTTGAGATAGCCATTTTGTTCAGCGTTATTTATTTCCAGATAGAATATATGTTTTTGAGGAGGACAATCCCCCACAACCCTCAGGACAGGGGTTTTAAGTTATGCCTTGGGGGCATATAAGGTTTTTATAGAAGGCGGTGTCGTAGAAACTTCAAAAAAGGCTCATTCGATTGGAAATTCCGAGGGCACACAAATTCCTATAAAGGTCAATTCCGAACAGTCGTGATCCCTTTGTGTCAGAAAATGAAATGGTCTAAACCCCCTTGTTGGAGCTATTTTTTTAAATCCATTCATTGTTGTCAATCGCTGTTCACAAGTTATGCAAGCTGTCTATTGTTCATATATAAGGTTTTTATCAAAAAGGTAATCGTATAGACTTTTAAAAAAGCCTCATTCGATTTAAATTGAAAGTTCTAGATCCGTTTTTTAAAGTCAAGAATAATTGGACAATAAGCACCCCCCCCATGCCTTAAAAACTTGAAACTTTTTGCAATCAAAAACGAACAAAAATTAATTAAAAAAACTTTCCGAAAAATAAATCTTTCAAAGAAAAGTAAAGGCCATTTTAAACTTAAGCTCAGGAGATACAAATACCTGTTAAAATTCAAACTCAAAACGACCAGAAATTACTATTAAAGAATAAATGAAACCCAAAACAAACAGAAATTTAAAAAAACAATCGTAGCAAAAAACACACAACAAGTAATAATATAAATGAATAAATAGATCTTAAAGCGAGTAATCCTTAGATTGAATATGAAAATCAAGCTTAAAAGGAAAACAAATATTTTGCTATTAAAGTAAAAATAAAACTTAAAACGAACAGAAACTAAATAAACAATCAATTCGAACAAACATACAATATATATTATTGTAAAAGAATAAATAAATCTTAAAACGAGTGAAACTTAAATTGAATATGCAAATCAAGTTTGAATCGAATAAATATAACTGCAAATAAGAGTTTGGGTATCGTCTCACTGCAGAAGCCTAAAACCTACTGTGTCATTTGCGCTTTACTGAAAACGACTTATATTACAAATGTTTTCTTTTGTACTTAATATTGAAAATAAATATTAAAGTTACAGTAAAATTTTGAACTGATGAGCTTTTAGCAATTAATATCATTATGCATCAACTATTCAGTTTAATTTATTAGTTCTTTTCAAGATTGGTCAAGACAAATATAGTTTCACTACAAGCAAAATTTGGATACTGCCCCCTTCTTTAACTGTAAATACCTAAAGCCTTCTGCGTCATTGGTGCTTCACTGAAAACGAATTACTCGTATATTACAAATTTATTATTTTCCAGTTCTTACAGCATTGAAAATGAAAATAAACATTACAGTGAAAAAAAATCTTGAACTGGTGGATCTTTCAACAATTAATATCATTATATATCTAATATTCAATTTGATTTTGTTTATACTTTCCAAGACTGATCAAGTCTCATATAGTTTTGCCATTTTTTTTTAACTCTGCCATTTTTTGTAACTAATCGTGTTAGTTTGTTATGAAAACATTCTTTGGCTTCTAGGCATTTCTATTTGAGCGGAAAACTGCACCTCAAATTTTGCGGAACATGCATTTTCTTGCATGAAACACCAAAATATAATAAAATTTCAAGTTTCGGAGTGTTCCACCACTCGCAAGCAAGTGCCAGTGGTATTTTTGAATCTGCATGGTCAATTTAGGGGGTGGAGAGTATTCTAATTCTAGTAGCAGCCCCATTCCGTCGTGGTATGGTTGACATTTTCAACACCTGGCGTCCGGACTATCATATAATCTACCAAGCATACAACTACCCCAAATCAGCATCGATAAATAAATGAAACCCAAAACGAACAAAAATTAAAATAAATATTAGAGTCAAACTCAAAACGATCATAAATTAATGTGAGTAGGGTTCAAAACCCCTATTCTTTCTAAAAGCCAGAATATAATTTTTACTTTACTGAAGAAAAAATTCAAATGAGTTTACTGAAAAAAATGTACATTGTCAATTTAATATACATATGCTGATATTTATTCCCTAAAATCTTAATTAATTTTTGATTTCTTAAAGTTACAAAAGTGAAAATATTTCAAAGAATTGTTTTCAGTAAAGTGCCAATGACGTAGTAGGTTTTAGGCTTCTGCAGTGAGACGATACCCAAACTCTTGTTTGTAGTTATTTTTATTCGATTCAAACTTGATTTGCATAGTCAATTTAAGTTTCACTCGTTTTAATATTTATTTATTTATTTACATTAATATATATTTTATGTTTGTTCGCATTGATTGTTTATTTAATTTCTTTTTGTTTTAAGTTTCATTTATACTTTAATAGCAAAATATTTGTTTTCGTTTTAAGCTTGATTTTCATATTCAATCTAAGCATTACTCGCTTTAAGATCTATTTATTCATTTATATTATTACTTGTTGTGTGTTTTTTGCTGTGACTGTTTATATAATTTCTGTTCGTTTTGGGTTTCATTTATTCCTTAATAGTAGTTTCTGTTCGTTTTGAGTTTCAATTTTAAAAGGTATTTGTATCTCCTGAGCTTACGTTTAAAATGGCCTTTACTTTTCTTTGAAAAACTTATTTCTCGGAAAGTTTTTTTTTAATTAATTAAGGAAAAAAGGGGAAGCTTCGAGGAGAAAATATGTTAGTGTTAAGTAAAAGTTTGGTAGTATTAAGGAAGAATGTTGTTACTTTGATGAGAAAATATGTTAGTGTTAAGGAAAGCTTGCTACTTCTGACAGAAAAGATGTTATCACAAGTGAAAAAATTGTTACTTCTAAGAAAAATTTGCTATCTATGCTGGACAACTTGCTGGTTCTAGCAGAAATCGTGTTATCAGTGACAAAAAATTGTTACTTTTAAGAAAAAATTGTTATCTTTGATGGAAAAGTTGGTGCTATTAGAGAAATTTGTTACTATTAAGAAGAAACCTGTTACGTCTAAGATAATTTGATAGATTTAAGTAAAAGTTTGTTAGTATCAAGGGAAGATGTTGTTACATGAATAAGAAAATTTGTTAGTGTTAAGGAAAACTTGCTACTTCTGAGAGAAAAGATGTTATCACAAACGAAAAATCGTTACTTCTAAGAAAAATGTGTTATTTTTGCTTGACAACTTGCTAGTTCTAGCAGAAATCGTTTTATTAGTGACGAAAAATTGTTACTTTTAAGAAAAAATTTGTTACCTTCGACAGATAAGTTGGAGTTATTAAAAAATTTGTTACTGTTAAGAAGATACTTGTTATTTGCAGAAGAAATTTAATGTTAAGTAAAAGTGTGTTAGTATTAACGAAGAATGTCGTTACCTCGATGAGAGAATTTGTTAGTGTTCAGGAAAACTTGCTACTTCTGTCAGAAAAGTTGTTATCGCAATAAAAAAATTGTAACATCTAAGAAAAATTAGTATCTTTGGCAGAAAACTTGCTAGTTTTCTGCAGAAAACGTGTTATCACTGACGAAAAATATTGTTTCTAAGAGAAATTTGAATGTGTTAATTAAAAGTGTGTTAGTTTTAAGGAAAAAAATTGATACTTCGGAGGGGAAATTTGTCAGTGTTAAGGAAAACTTGCTACTTCTGGCAGAAAACTTGTTACCATAACGAAAGAAAATTGTTACTTCTAAGAAAAATTGCGTATGATTGACAGAAAGTTTGTTACTTCTAGCGGATAAGTTGTCATCATATCGAAAAAATTGTACTTCTAAGAAAAAATTTGGTATCTTTGACAGAAAACTTGCTAGTTCAAGCAGAAAACGTGTTATCACTGACGAAAAGTGTTATTTCTAAGAGAAATTTGAGAGTGTTAAGTAAAAGTATGTTAGAATTAAAGAAAAAAGTTGATGCTTCGAAGAGAAAATCTGTTAGTGTTAAGTAATGTAATGGGAGGAAATGAATTAGGTTAAGGTAATATGCTAGAAATTCCCCGGTTTTCCGTCCAGGAGCTTAACCACACCTCCTACGGTCACCTCCTTGTCAAATACCTCTAATAGTGCGTAGAGATCAAATTCTCTGAGAGAGCGTCTTCTAATGGAGTGCAATTGAACTAGTTACCTACTGAGATGCGAGATATAGATATATATGAAGAACAAACACAAATAAGAAAGTAATAGATTTATTGAGACTTACATTTTAAGCATACAGCAAAATACTTTCGATTAAATAGTACTGATAATCAGAATGGTCATAATCAGAATCCCCGAAAAATACATTTTCACTACTATATAACACGGGCCTTGTTTCTGTGCACCAAGAACTATTTCACGATTGGACTAATTCACTTTGGGGCACCCCAATATCCTTATTATGTCGTCAAAGTATCCTTACTATTTTGTCTGAGGGTCCAATAATTTTATTGCTGCTTTTAATCATTCTAATTTCATATTCCTCAAAGTACACACTATTCTGATTTTACAACAGTGTTTGACAATGTCCGATAAATACTCTTCGCAAATATTTCAATCCCTCTTATATTTTTACATCAATGGAATGTAACCTGTCAAGCGTGCTAAAACTCCTTTTGTTCGTTACGCGAAGTTCAAATCTGTCTCATTTCTAATTTCAATAGTGCACGATTACATTGTATTCGAGTCTCTTTGTTCTGTAGATCAAAGGGGATGAAGTTTTACAAAGTAAAACTTAGTTTGTCTGGGAATATCAATTATCTCTTTACTTGGTGTTTTAAATAAATATCTGTCTGGGAACGAATGCGGTTTTTCTTTCCCTGATAGAACTTTAGACAAAAATCTGAAAAGGGATTTAAACGCAATTAAGGGCAGTTTAATTTATATCGGAAATATTTTTAGAAGAGAATAAGATTTAAGCTATTGTATTTTCTCTCACGGTACATATTACCCTTCCCATTATTTATTGACGTCCCGTCATTACGACTTGCTTGCCCTTGGGTTTTTGAAATATTTCGACATTAATGCATTATTTTTCCTATATAACTTGTATTAACATTATATTACTTTACACTTATATTTAAGCACTCCTGACTAATTTTTTGTTTTTGTCTTGGTATTACTTTCCTTATTTTATTATTTTTTTTTATAAGGTTCCTCTATCGGACTAAGACTATCTATGGCTACAGCCTAGCTACTACACATTTTTTTTTACATCTAACACTGATAACTCCTACATTTCCAACATTATCAAACATTATCATGGAAAATGTTTTTTGTGGTTGGGACTATACTACTACTACTATTTATACATTTATAAATAATATGATAATAATCATATTATTCGAAAATTTGCCTTTTATAACTACGCTAAATTAATGGAGCAATACAACGATTTTACACATAACTCTATCTAAGCAACTAGCAATACATTACAAACCTTCTCCCAGCAATGGGTTAAATTTCATGGTGAAGCAGAACACCACCGTGGGAGGATTTTCTATAGGAGGACAGCTGCGGAAAGGCGGAGGATCCAGATTTACGGACAACGGCCTCTGAAAGGGGGTGGAGAGAAGTGGCTTGCCGCCAACACCCATTTAGCCAAGAAACCACCTCTTTTGAATATCATGAAAAAAGTCCTCAGTATTATGCAAAACTCTGCTACCACGTCCGGGGTAACCGATGAACAACCAATTTTAAATAATGGTAATTCGATTTTACATGCTACCGCGTCCGAGGTAACCGACGAACAACCAATTTCAAATGATGATAATGTGATTTTACATGTTACCGCGTCCGGGGCAGCCGACGACCCTATGCCTAGGACGACCCCCACTCGGGACAAAATCCACGCGGTTGTTCCGCTCCGACAAAAACCAACCTACACTTTGGCACGCTAAACATCCAAACACTTGCCAGACTGGGAAAACTAGATCTTGCTCTTAGAGAACTACAGAGGTACAATTGGGATGTTATCGGCCTCCCTGAGATGCACCTCCCCCGAACAAGTGAGGAAAACCTCTCTACAGCCTCCCTCTTGTTGTCCAGCCGCAAGGACGGAGTTCCTCGACAAAGTGTAGGATTCTTCGTATCACCAACTGCCAAAAAATTTCACCCCAGTTTTAAAAAGAATAACCGTCTCATGACTGAAGGGAGCTACCGAGAATATCAGTGTCGTCCAAGTCTATGCCCCAGACTCCACCAGAAGTGAGGAAGAATTTGATAAATTCTATTTCACACTACAAAGCATCATCGGCCAAATCTATAAGAAAGACGTACTGATTGTCATGGGGGACTTTAACACTATAGTAGGTACGGATAATACCGGTCCGTCCGATATAATGGGCCTTTTGGTCACGGTAAACTCAATGCAAGAGGCGAACAATCGCTGGACTTCTGCAGAGAAAACGAGTTATTCGTAACGAATAAAATGTTCAAACACAGCCATCGACGTAAAGTGACCTGGAGATCCCCAGACGGTAAAACCGAGAACATGATTGATTATATACTGATATTGAAGCGCTGGAAGTGTTCCGTACTAGACACAGTAGCATTACCTGGAGCAGACTTCGACTTTGACCACACTCTCCTGATGCCAAGGTTCAAGCTAAGAATGAGAAAATTGCGAAAAGCAACAAAAATCCCAAGATTCCGGGTGGATCTGCTGCAGGATCCCGAAAAAGGCAGACCTACACTTCACTCTATCTGAAAAATTTTGAGAGATCCTGGCAAATCATTCTCCCTTGGCCACCGCTAATGCGATAGACTCCCTGACCAAGCAGGCCACATCAGCAATCATCGAGACAGCGAACGACATCCTCGGACGAAAAACTCCCAATGAAAAACCATGGATCACAAATGAGATCCCTGCACTATAAGAGGATAAGCGACTTTTTTGTAATAAATGCGACCGCCACAGCATGGATACTTACAAGCTCCTCAAGAGAAGAGTGGATAGAGAGATCAGAAGGGCACTACGTAATCACCTGCGGAAGAAATGCGAAGACTGAGAAGTACTGTTCAAGAAGGGGGACAGCGGAGCAGTTTTCAGAATGGTACGCGAGTTAAGCCGGAAAAAAGAGCCGCAAAAATCAGTGATCCTGGACAAAGATGGAAATGAGATTAGCGATTCAAAGATTAAACTTGAAAGATGGAAAGAATTCTTTAACGATAAACTGAATCCACCAGTAGCTGCTGATTCTGAAATACTAACCCGCTTCCCCATACCCGACCAAGAACTCAGACCACCACCCCGATTGAAGTCAGAAACCGAGTCAGCAATCAAGTTGCTCAAACAAAGAAAAGCCCCTGGCCCAGACGGAGTCGCCGCTGAACTCATTAACGTCGGATCGGATGATGTAACTGATCTGTACCACGCCATTGTGTCTGCGGTGTGGGAAACCGGCCACTAGCCCCGTCAGTGGTTCAGGGCTGCCATTGTACCTATTCACAAAAAGGGGTTAAAGAAAGAGTGCGAAAACTACCGTCCGATCAGCCTCACGAGCCATCAGTCACGTGTCCTGACAAAAGTCCTACTCCGACGCTTACAAGCAACAACAGCCTTTGCCATTTGAGAATATCAGGTCGGCTTCCGCCCTGAAAGATCCACAATCGATCAGATATTCGTCGTTCGACAAGTCATGGAACGATACATTGAATTCAACCAAGAACTCAACCAACTATTCGTTGATTTCCGTCAGGCATTGGACCTGATATGGCGCGAAGGACTATGGCACATCCTTCTTCACTACGGAATCCCTTTTAAGATAGTCCAAGTAATCAAGAGTCTGTACGACCAGTTCCGAGGCCAAGTAATAACCGTTGATGGGCTGTCAGAAGAGTTCACAACTTCGTCAGGACTACTCCAGGGTTGCATCTTATCACCACATCTCTTCTACCTCTTTCTCAATGTCGTTTTGTCACTGATGCAGTCGGAATACGGCGCAACAATAGGAGGGCTGCTGATAGACAATCTTGCCTACGCTGATCATATTGTTGAGCTAGCCAACTCTACACAAAAACTGCAGGCACAAGCTGATAAACTCTACGATACCACAAATCCGTTTGGGATGGAGCTCAATGACAGCAAGAACAAAGTCATGGTAACTACGAGACGTAAACTAGACAACCCGCTCATTATCACCATAGGTGGGAGACAGGTTGAAACGGTTGACCACTTCTTGCACCTTGGTAGCCTACTCTCCTCAGATAATTGCCATAGCTCTGACGTGAACGTCAACTTGCCCTTGCTAGCTCTAGCTTCCGAAGACTAGCCAACCTCTGGAAAAGCAACCACCTAACCAACAAACTCAAAATGCACCTATTCAACAGTTTAGTAATCCCCATAGTTATTTATGGATACGAAACATGGACTCTGAAAACCGAAGACGAAAGAAAATTTCTAGCTTTTGAGATGAGATTCCTCCGCCGCATTGCTAGAATCAAATACACTGACCGAATCACAAATGTGGAAGTACGCCAAAGGCTCCAGTCCACTGAAACCATTCTAAGTAAAATCAAGGAGCAACAACGGCGCTGGTTTGGACACGTCAAGCCAACGAAGCCCAGCCGCCTCCCGAAAATCGTCCTTGAAGCATCCCTCCATGGCCCTCGTCCACGAGGCAGACCATGAAAACGTTGGATGAAGGACTTCCACTTCGAAAATGACAAGATAGCCCAGTTGTCATGTATCGCACCAGATAGAGCAACGTACCAAGCCCTTACGCATGAGCTAGCAAGAGGAGTGGCTCCAAAACGCCCCACAAGGATGGCCGGGACCTAAATAAGTAAGTAAGTAAATAGTGCCCTTTTTGATAGTCGAAAGTGATTTGAGGGCAACTAAACCCCGTCTCACGCACACCTTTTCTCCAAACACATCCAATAAAAATTTTTAGATAGCCATTTTATTCAACGTAGTTGAAAGTTTTGGAAATTAGGTCTTTAAGGATGACAACCTCTCCCCCTCACAGCCCTCAGGGCAAGGGCTGTAAGTTATGCCCTGGGGGCATATAAGGTTTTATTGAAAACGTTGTCGTAGAAACTTCAAAAGGGCTCATTCAATTGGGAATTGAAAGGGCTAGTGCCTTTTTTAATAGTTGAAAGTGATTGAAAAGCGACTAACACCCCTCTCACGCCCACCATTTTCCCAAACATATGCAATCAAAATTTTGAGATATCCATTTTGTTCAACGTAGGCTAGTTGAAAGTTGTGGAAATTAGGGCTTTTAGGATGATAACCCCCTCAGAGCCCTCAGTGCAAGGGTTGTTAGTTATGCCCTGGGGGCATATAAGGTTTATATAGAAATTTGTTGAAGAAATTTCAAAAAGGGCTCATTTAATTGGAAATTGAAATTGTCCTTTCTAATAGTCGAAAGTGAGTAGAGAGTAAGGGCTGAAAACCCCTGTGCCTTCCTAAGGCCAGAACAAAATTTAAACTTTACTGAAAAAATAAAAATGATTGTGCATTTTCAGTTTAATATACATACACCGATGTTTATTAATCAAAGTTTTAATGTTATTTGATTTATTAAAGTTATAAAAGTAAAAGCATTTATATTCTTTTCAGTAAAGTGCAAATTTTGTTCTGGCCTTGGGAAGGCATAGGACTTTTGAGCCCAACTTACGTTAATTTCTGCTCGTTTTGAGTTTGACTCGGTTATTTATTGTAATTTCTGTTCGTTTTGGGTTTCATTTATTTATCGATCCTGATTTGTGGTAGTTTCATGTTTGGTAGATTATTTTATTTTATTATTGCTCATTTTTTTTAACGGAGTTCTTTACTTTTCTTTGAAAAACTTATTTTGTTAAAAAGTTTTTTAATTAATTATAAGAAAAGCCTTAGAAAATTCCATTATTCAAGTGTGAAAAGACAGGATGGGTCTAAGAAGGAAAAATTATTTTGTTTTTCTGTCCCTGGTACGTCACGAAGATTCAAATATAATGAAAACTACATTCCTTCAAAGTTTAGTCTAAAATTACATTCCTAACCGTTGAGTGCTTTTGTGTTTTCACTAACTTTTTAATTATAACATATAATTTTATATATATACCGTTATAATATATAATATTATAATTCTAAAAACAAAGTATCAAATATAAATGTAATATTTTATATGAGTTTTAAAATAAATATTTTTTTTAGTAATTATTTTTGTTTTTCGGGTTTTTAATAACAACTTAATAATTGGTTCTGTTTCTGTATCTAATAAAACAGTGACTTTAATTTTTTGGCTTTCTGGGGATCTTTAGGGCATTTTTAGCACCAAAGCTTGGGCAGTTTTATGGCAGCCCTATTAATCTCGGCCAAAACTTTGGTGCCAAATTTTGCAGTTTCGACCATCAGCAATTAATCTGTATCGTATTTCTACCTATCCAAGGTTTTGTAACGGGAAAATTGCCGTTACTGCTTTTGATTATCGCTGTTAGTCACCATTGTTTAGCTACTTTTCACACTCTAGAGAATTTGATAATCATATAGATAATGACGGTTGAGTAGAGCATTTTTTTATACACCCTTGTTTGGCCCCACCAGTGTCACTAACTTTTTGGAGAGTCAGGGACAAAAGTCATATGGTACTGGAAACTTCCTTGACTTTTTACATGTTGAAATACAAAAAAATACTTTAATTTATATTTCGCTAACAATAGATTGATAATGCCACTTTAGGGTCCACGGGCTAAGAGATAGCAGACCAATCATATTCTTTCTTTTTTTTCATTTTAAGTTCTGCATCATCGTTTAGAGTTATTTCTTTTGGTTTTCTAATAGCCTGATACCGACTGGATGGTCATTTTTACCGACTTATTCTGGTAGTATTGCTATTGAAACTTCATTTGTCCTTATTTACCGAAAGAGACGGATCTTCTTTTATTGATTTCGCGTGATATGTTTCCATCAGCCCATTTACCTAATAATTAAAAAAAAAAAAAAAACTCCGTCAGTAATTTTTTTCACTTACTTGACGTCCCCTCCCCATGTACATGAGGATCCTGCAATCTACTACCCCACTACAGTCTATTTTAAATTTCACTCTTAATCCCTGATTTGAGTTTCCATCCTCCTTCAAATTCTTTTTTTCTCCTTTTCTATCCTTTTTATTTCTATTAGCTTTTCTCTCTCTAATTAGAGGCGACCTGCTTTTCGCTTTATCCCAGATTGATGGCCAAAAAAGAATAATCTTTGGCAATCAATCATCTGTATATTGTGGCCTTGCCATCATATACTTCTTGTTCTATTACAGCCTAGAAAATGGGATTGGACCATAATTTTTGTGCATCTTAAAAGATGAATCAACCGTCTCAGTCTTAAACATACTGTTTCATTAACTCATGCAACTTACCCAAATTGAACTAACAGAAATAAAGTGGAATTTATTTAACTTAGGTGATTCCTTTTTATGTTCCGCAGGATTTTTTCACCCAATTTGGTGGATTTTTACCAAAAATTTGGAAATCATAATAAGTACTTTGAAGCCTCTCCTCCAAATTCAAACCAGCCAAGTATTTGATCTCAATGGATTTTGCATCTAACCTTGAAAAGCACATTCTTATAGGCTACAAAGACAAATTTATAAAAGCAGTTATTTTATTCAGAAGCAACTAACCAAAGACAAACATAACCAATTTAGTGGATTTGCTAATTAAAACGCCAAGCTTGTGTCTCATAATTATTATTAATGCGTTATGTAGTTATTCAGCTTTTAATGCTAATCCGCCATAATAGGATAAAGAACAATTTTATATTCAGGAGTTGTCTGTAGAGTTTGAAACCTAACGGTCACTTCATTTCCAGCAAAAAAATGACTGAAATATTCCAAAACGGGCTTTTTAATTTTTGTTTCCTTCGAATTCATGATTTCAACAAAACCTCGATAAAAAGGTTCCCTCTGTTTGTTGTCTAGCCTGGAGGGCACCTGATAAGAGATCCTAGTAGCAGCGCGAACTGACTTTGCTCCTGGAAACTTAAAGAGTGATGCACAATAAGAAGCAGATTGGCGTATGGGAACAGCAATAGAGCCATCGGTATACTTTAAATGAGGACATTCTCCAACTCCAAAAGTATGATTTGCACAAGATGGGTCTAATTCAAATGACACATTGAAAGCTACGTATCCTTTTCTATCTTTTGGTTTATATGATGACCGGAAATCAACGACTAGATCTGCCTTTCCGATAAATTTAGATCCAGGCTTTATTTTTCGCCCGCATTTATATTTCTCATCCGTTTCATAAATGCTAGCACTTCTTACGCCGAATTTTTCTGCACTACATTTTAGGTTAAATTCCGTTATTGTAACAACAGCTATTTGACATTTCGGAGGTTTAATCCACCAAGTACATAACTGAGGTTTTGCAGATCTGTATGTTCCCAGCTTATGAATATGTCCTCCACATGCTTCTGATGGGTAAGCGGGCAGTGCACGAGATTGTTTCTTTTCACACGCATTTCCGGAAGTCTGTGGAGGACAAATGCACACGCAATTTTGACCCAAATACCCATAGTTTTTGCAATAGTTTCGAACATCGCACTTTTGTTCCCATACTTTAGTACAGCCGTATGCGTGAACTATCTGATACCTGTCATAATGGCTAACCGTATGATAATCAGTAATGAGATACTCCATTGTTGGGTCCCTAGGTAACATTGAATTTCCCCAATTTGGATACTGCATTACAGATAAAAAATTATAAGGAGCCATAAAACGCTTAGGAAAGTTTTTCTGATTCCCGGGTTTGTTAGCATTCTTCTTAAACATCAAATACATGTCTCTATCAAACCGCCTGTGTTCAGCATTCAGGCCAAGCGTAAGTCCTAATAAATGAGGGGTCCAACAACCAACCCCAGTGGTTACCTCCTGCCTTGTGCCATAGGTCCTCCCAACGACCCACATCTATTGTAGCCTCCGTTGATAATCGAAAGCCATCCCCAGTTAAAAATATTACCTTTCTTTCCATCCCAAGGAGTCATGCGAATGCATGTATCTTTTTCCCAGAGTTTGAAAGCATTAAATATGTTTTTAAGAGGATTTTTTGCCTAATATCATTAAAGCTTTTATCAATTTTGTAGGGGATAACAACCTCGCCATTAATCTGTCTGGACCATAGCCTAGGCCAGCCTTTTATCCTTTGTAAGCCCTTCATCAAAGGTTTTTCGTTGATATCACTGTCAAGCTTATCCCACGTTTCATTTGTACGAATTGTGCTGCCAATTGTCTGGCAGGGAAATAAAGACTCAACCTCGTTCACGTGGGCTGTAAGTTTACCTTTAATTAGCTGAGCATCCCTGGGCAGACCTATCCAGAGCCATTCAGTTGAGTTGACGTACAGTACCTACAAAAAATCGACTTCTATAAGATATCAGCTCATATGATGGTTACATCCCTGACCCTAGAAAGGTCTACTTGACTTGTATGTCACTTACAATTTGCAATTATAGCTCTGGGATTGATATAAAAGATATTTCCTGACTATTCAATAGTTAAAAGCCTTTAAAAATAGTTCAGCCTGAGATATAGTTTTGGGGCATCAGAAGCTTTTGCTTTCAAAAAGTCTCCTCGTGGCCTCTAAAAATATCAAATTATGCTCTACTATGCCCGAATGTAGCCTACTATACAGCAAACGATTGCGTTATTTTTGTAGAAAAGAAATTTCAAACACGCATGTATCTAAATACGAATATTAATAACAAATTCTCGACGATCAATGATGCATCAAAGATAAAAAGAAAGATTATCTTTTTAGAATGCTGTGATAAGAAGTGTATTTTAATTTAAATGGTTTGCGTCTTGACAGGTTGTCGTAGTCCAGTTACATTGTTCCTAAAGCAAATGTCACAAAAGGGAAGCCAGATATTCCTATCTTTTTGCAGCATGGTTGGTTCTTCTTTGTTCCTATATGAAATTTTAAGCCAGCAAAAAGAACAACAATTATTGTTGCCATCTCGAGACAAGAATCACCATCTCGAGACAAGAACATAATTTGCGCTTTATTGAAGAAAACA
>JAQQPU010008055.1:23439-36837 GCA_029168905.1 Artemia sp. Kazakhstan ARC1039
CAGTTTCCGGACCTTTCAACTACTTTGAACAAAATGGCTATCTCAAAATTTTGATTGGGTGTGTTGGGATAAATGGTGGGCGTGGAAAGGGTATTGGTTGTCTTCCAGTCACTTTCGAATATTAAAAAGGGCACTAGCCATTTCAATTTCCAATCAGATGAGCCCTTTTTAAAGCTCCTACGACAACGTTTTCCATGAAAACCTTATTTGCCCCCAGGGCATAAATTATAACCCTTGCCCTGAGGGCTGTTGTGGGGTTGAGAACCTCAAAGACCTCGTTTCCAGAACTTTAAACTATGTTGAACAAAATGGCTATCTCAAAATTTTGATTGGATGTGTTTAGGGAAAAGGTGGGCGTGAGAGGGGGGTCAGTTGCTCTCCAATCACTTTTGACTATTAAATGGGCACTAACCCTTTTAATTTCCAATCGAACGAGCCTTTTTCGAAGTTTCTACGACAACACTTTCTATAAAAACCGTATATGTCTCCAGGGCATAACTTAAAGCCCTTGCCCTGACGGCTGGGGGGGTTGTCATCCTCAAAGACCTAATTTCCATAACTTTCGACTACGTTCGAGAAAATTGCTATCTAAAAATTTTGATTGGATTTGCTTGGGGAAATGTTGGTCATGAGAGGGGGGTTAGTTGCCCTCCAATCACTTCCGACTATTAAACTGAGCACTAGCCCTTTCAATTTTCAATCGAATGAGCCCTTTTTGAAGTTTCTACGACAACGCTTTCTCTAAAAACCTTGTATGCCCCAGGGCATAACTTACAACCCTTGAGCTGAGGGCTGTGAGGGGTCGTCATCTCAAAGACATAATTTCCGAACCTTTGAACTACGTTGAACAAAATGGCTATCTCAAAATTTTGATTGGGTGTATTTAGGGAAATGGTGGGCGTAAGAGGGGGGTTACTTGCTATCCAATTACTTTTGAGTATTAAAAAGAGCACTAGCCGTTTCAATTTACGATCGAATGTTTCCTTTTTGAAGTTTCTACGACAACGCTTTCTATAAAAAAAGAACCTTATATACCCCAAACTTTTAAAGAGTCAAAAGAGATCAGAGGGCAACTAGGCCCCCTTTCCACGCCCTTTTTTTTCTCAAGTCCATCCAGTGAGATTTGAGGTAGCCATTTTTTTAAAAAACTACTTTGAACAAAATGGCTATCTCAAAATTTTGATTGGGTGTGTTTGGATAAATGGTGGGTATGGAAGGGGTGCTAGCTGCCTTCCAATCACTTTTGACTATTAAAAAGGGCACTAGCCATTTCAATGGCTGTTTCAAAATTTTGATTGGATGTGTTTGGGGAAATGGTGGGTGTGAGAGGGGTGTTAGTTATTTTCCAATCACTTTCGACTATTAAAAAGGGCATAAGCTCTTCTAATTTCCAGTTGAATGAACCCTTTTTGAAGTTTTTACAACATCACTACCTTTAAAAACCTTATATGCCCCCAGGGCATAACTTACAACCCTCACCCCGAGGGCTCTGAGGGGGTTATCATCCTCAAAGACCTGATTTCTAAAACTTTTAACTACGTTGAAAAAAATGACTATCTAAAAATTTTGATTGGATGTGTTTGGGGAAAATGTGGGCGTGAGAGAGGGGTTAGTTGCCCTCCAATCACTTTCCACTACTAAAAAGGGCACTAGCCCTTTGAATTTCTAATAGAATGAGCCCTTTTTCAAGTTTCTATGACAAAGCTTTCAAAAGCTTTATATGCCCCCAGAATATAACTTACAACCCTTACCCTGAGGGCTGTGGGAGAGTATCATCCTCTTAGATATAATTTCTGGACCTTTCAACTGTTTTGAACAAAATGGCTATCTCAAAATTTTTATTGGGTGTGTTTGGATAGATGGTGGGCGTGGAAGGGGTGTTAATTGCCTTCCAGTCACTTTAGACTATTAAAAAGGGCCCTAGCCATTTCAATTTCCAATCAGATGAGCCCTTTTGAAGTTTCTACGACAACGCTTTCTATAAAAACCTTATTTGCCCCCAGGGTATAACTTATAACCCTTGCTCTGAGGGCTGTTGGGGGGTTGTCATCCTCAAGGACCTAGTTTCCAGAACTTTCAACTATGTTGAATAAAATGGCTATCTCAAAATTTTGATTGGATGTTTTTGGGGAAAAGGTGGGCGTGAGAGGGGGGTTTTTTGCCCTCCAATCACTTTCGACTATTAAAAGGGCACTAGCCCTTTGAATTTCCAATCGAACGAGCTTTTTTTGAAGTTTCTACGACAACACTTTCTATAAAAACCTTATATGTCCCCAGGGCATAAGTTAAAACCCTTGCCCTGAGGGCTGTGGGGGAGTGTCCTCCTCAAATACATAATTTCTATCTGGAAATCAACCACGCTGAACAAAATGGTTAACTCAAAATTTTGGTTGGATGTGTTTGGGGAAATGATGGGCGTGGAAGAGGTATTAACTGCCTTCCAGTCACTTTCGACTATTAAAAAGAACACTAGTCTTTCCAATCGAATGAGCCCTTTTCAAAGTTTCTACGACAACTCCTTCGATACGAAGTGCCCTCGTATGGAAGTAAACTAAATTTAGTACCACTTCAGAAAGTAGCTCCAGGCGAGTAACTACGGCATAAAAGATTAACTGAGCGGAAAGGCTTTTGTATCGACATACTTGCAAAAATTTTGCTAGCTCAACAGAAACGTGTTTTTATGCTTAGGGATTTTTTCGACCTGCCCCTAAATAAAAAGTCACTCATGACTAGGAAATGAATGGAATTTCAAAAAATGATCGTTTCTTGTGTATGTAGCTACGATATACGGTATTATAAACTAAGTTTGTTTTCATTTAAACAATTTTGAGAAGAATTACCTGAATTCTCCTTTAGGACTATTTTCATTTGTCTTTCTTCCTCTTTGGATACGAAATCACACGTATGGAGAGAACAGTACGGTAAAATTGTCATGTAAATAATTTGAACAAGTGAGTATAACAATAAGTAATCCTTCTTTTAATATACAACTTTGAGTGGTTCCACTTTGAGAGAACCACATGCCTGCACTTCTCCAACCACTATGTGGAAGGGGGTTGGGGTCAGGGACGTAATTTGCTATGAGCGGAGGGGGTAACTTCCCCTCCCGGACCTCAGTTTTCCTCCAGACCTCAGTTTAACCCCCTCCCAGCTGAAATTAAGCTTCTCCAACAATGTTATATAACTAAGATAAGCATACATAATTCATGCATCCACTGAAACAGGTCATTTTTCTTTACTACATCTTTACCTTTTTTTACTGCTGTATGGGTTGTTTTTCAGTTTTCTCTGTCATTTTCAATTGATTTGGGAAAATTGGCTCCATCTTTGACCCCCCCCCCACAGGTTTTTGACGAAATTACGCCACTCGTTGGGGTATGGATTAAGTGATCTACCCAGAATGTCGTTGCAAAACATGGACTGAATGACCTCTATTCCTTTTTAAATCAAAATGCTTTATCAAATACTTTCCTGGGACATGTGTTAAAAATAAGTGCATAACATTTACAAACACAGTGTTTGAAAATGATTGTATAGAAGGGAGAAAACCATGATTGAAAAAAAACAAAAATAAAGCAAGAGTCGAACGCAAGTCACTCTAATTCAAAGTCAAACGCTGTACCAACAGAACCACGCCTATAATAATCTAACTTGATTTATTAGTGCTTTTACCTTATTTGGGTAGCTTATTAAAGGGGGTTGGAAGAGGAGCATACGGCAGGTGTTCTTGAAAACGTCCTCTTAAGGGTTTTGGACCATAATTCATAGATTGTCCGATGTCAAATCTGTCCAAAATCTAGATCATCTTTGATTTCAAAGGAACTTTAAAGGAGAAAAGCAGAAAAAACTGAAATTTTTCTCACAGGAAACACGTCACTGAAAACACATTTTTCTGAAAACACAGAAAACCTGAAAATATCTAATATTCTAGAAACTTCAACATTTGTTTCATTGAATTTCTAATTGAAAAAATGAACGTTAAAATGTATGTTAAGCAGTAATATATTCGCTGTACAAATCCGTATGCAGGGAGGGAGGGGGGGGGGGCTTACTGGGTGTGACATTCAGACACCTGACATTCGGACAATGATGACATCGTTTTATACTTACAAGCTTTTCTGCTTAAGAAGTGACATCAAAAATGATGTTTTTAGTGCTATATCACACTTATGAATGATAGAATTGATAAACATCACGTAGATATGAGCAAAAGCTTTCAAATGAGCGATTAAACGTCACTCTAAAAAGTTCTGATAGCCCACTAGCCCTAGCTTTTACACACTTGAGCCATGGCACCACAGTGAGTTGTAGAGTCCTGAATCCTCCCGCGAGTATGAGTTTCAAGATGATAGAGGGGACATATTAGCCTTTGAGTTTGAGAGGTGTACCTGTGATGAACTACTTAAAATTGTTGGAAACATGAGCTCCAATTTAGCGGGAATAGATGGAATGAACCTCCGAGCTATTAAGTCTGTTTTGATTTATCTTCTGCCTCGTATTGTTCATGTAATATATTTGTCACTAGAAACGGGAATCTTTCCTGAAGGCCTCAAAACAGCCAAGGTTTTTCCCGTTCACAAAGGTGGCTCAAGATCTGATATTGGGAACTGGAGGCAAATCTCCATCCTACCCCTTTTCTCAAAAGTACTTGAAAAAGTTGTTCATCGACGACTCTACCAGTATTTGTCATATCATGGTATCCTTAGTGATACTCAGTTTGGTTTCGACAAAAGTCACCCAGCTACACATGCGGTGTTGCACTTATGTGATTTTGTGAATCAGTGTCTTGATAGTGGACAAATACCTCTCACTGTTTTTATAGATTTTAAAAAGGCATTTGATACGGTTGATTTTAGTATTTTATTAAATAGATTAAAGCTTTTAGGGGTTAAAGGAGCTAGTTTGAATTGGCTTGATTCTTTTTTAAAGGGGAGGTCAATAAAGGTTGTAATTGATAATGTAACCTCTAGTCTATATCTTGTGAATTGTGGTGTTCCGCAGGGTTCTGTGCTGGGTCCGCTTTGTTGATACTATGAGATTTTACCTTCGTGATTTGTGTCTTACTTCTTGCGCAGATGACACTGCTATTTCTTTTCGTGGTGTTTCTGTGAACGAGTTAATTAATAATGTAATTATGGTATTAAATTATTTAAGTGTGTTTACTTCCTTAAGTATGTTGGCGGTTAATGTAAAAAAGACAAGTAGAATAGAATAGAATAATGCTTTATTTTAAAACTTTTCACAAGCGATATATCGCCGAATATAAGTTCGTTTCAAAAAAATGAAGTAAACAACAACCATCACAAGCACTTCAATGAAATTAGGTTCAGGGACAACAAACCATTAAGAAATATAAACCGACAAAATATAGACAAATAGAAATTAAACGATTAGGAAAAATATTAAAGTGACTAGAATAAAGTCATATAAAACAGGTCCTACATTAAAGGTATCCATTTCGTCATATAACGGCATACAATAAAATAAGTCATCAAAAAAAAAAGAAAACAAGAGTGTCAAAAGAGTTTTAAAAAAGGATTCATTAAGAGGTATTGGAGGTGTTAAGGATTTTAGTGAAACTAAAAAAATCTTGTCAAAACTAAGATAAGCCTGCATAATTCAAGTATCCAGAGAAACAGGTCAGTTTTCTATTGTATATCTTTGCCTCTATGGTAATAAATGGGTCATTTTTCAGTTTTCTCTATCATTTTCACTTGATTTGAGAAAATGAGCTCCCAATTTGCCCCCTCCCCCCCCAAAAAAAAATTCGAAGAAATTACGCCACTGGGCGTAGATTTGAGCAATATCTTTTATATGAGATATTGAAAATCTTTCTAGATACCTGAGGTACCAATACGCCCAATAACAATACGCTCATACCGATACGTGTGATATGAATACCTCCGATAACGATACAGTCTGCAGACCACTCCTCAGGGACTATGGAGGGTCATATCATCACCAAAACCAAAGATATTTGACCTTTGAACTATGATGAATAATATGGGTATCTCAAAATTGTGATTGGATTACTTTATGTGAAGGGGGTTTTACGGGGGGGGGGGGGGCTAGTTGCCCTCCAATCCATTGGTCACTCCAAAAAGGCACTAGCAAAATTAATTTTCGTTTGAATGAGCTATTATACATCTCTCTGTGACGTTCTGGTCACCCCCTAGCCCTGCTAGAAAAAAAAAACAGGAGACAGATCAGTGCTACCTATGGAAAAAAGTAATTGTCCATGTTGTTCAAGGAGGGGGGTTGTAATTTCCCAAAACTAAGTTTCCGATCATGTTTATTCAAATGGTAGACTTTTCATTTTGATCTGATACCATTTTCGAGGTGTTTAAAGCTTTTTTTTAAATCCACAAAAATTTCTTTTCGCAATAAACTTTTGAAAGTGATTGAATAATAAACCATAATTGAAAAAAAAAACAAGCACGAGTCGAACGCAAGCAACTCTAATTCGAAGTCAAACGCTATACCGACAGAACCAAGCCCCCAATAATCTAATTTGGTATATTAGTGCTTTTACCTTAATTGCGTAGCTTATTAAGGCGGCTTGGAGGAGGAACATACGGGAGGCTCTCTTGCAAACCTCCGGTTAATGGTTTTGGACCATAATTATTACAATGGTGCTATCGTATTATACTTCCAAGCTTTTCTACTTAAGAAGTGATATCAAAAGTGTTGTTTTTAGTGCTATATCATACTCACAGATAATAGAATTGATAAACATCACGTATATACAAGCAAAAGCTTCCAAACAAATCATTAAACGTCACTCTAAAAAGTTCCGGTAGCCCACTAGCCCCAGCTTTTCCGCTTGAGACATGGCACCAAAACTGTATTTTTGACTGCCATTTGGAACTTGCTGATGGTGGAATTTATAGGAAGGACGTAGAAAAGGGCGTAACTTTTTAATGGTCAGGGGGCCAACTGCTCCCTCCAGACCCAAGTTTGTCCTACCAGACCTAATTGTGCCCCCCCAGCTGAAATTTAGTTTCTGCAAAAAATCTTGTCAAAACTAAGATAAGCCTACATAATTCAAGTATCCTAAGAAACTGGTCAGTTTTATTTAGTATATTTTTTCCTCTATGGTAATATATGGCTCATTTTTCAGTTATCACTATCATTTTCACTTGATTTGGGAAAATTGTTTCCAACTTCCCCCCTTCCAGGATTTTGACAAAATTATGCCATTCAGGTTCAGGTTCATACATTTTTATTAACAAAAAAACAACTCAATGTGACAACAAGCCGCACTATAGCAAGAAGATGCTTGAAAAAGCGATCGGTTGGATATCATGCATGCCAATTAAACACACCAAATAAAATGAAAAAAGGGGATAACAATAATAATAACTGAAATTAATGATAAATATATAATGGCACAAAATAAAAAAAATAAAAATAAAATATCTACAAAAAAAGCCTTCTCTCAAACCTTTAACACTACCAAATTCCTGAAAAGAAATGATTTTTAATACGTGTTTTAAGTTGCGACACACTTTCAGCTTGACGAACAGAATCTGGGAACGAATTCCAAACTGACGGGCCCATGTGTCTGGTCACTTGACTCGCTCTCGTTGTGTTCCGTGGCTCAGATGCAAGACTATCCGCACTCCTAGTCGAATAATCGTGGTAAAACGAATTAGGTTTTAAATTATTCATAAGAAAATCCGGTCCAAGACCATTCAGACACTGAAATACAAATACTCCAATTTGATAATCCCTTATTTCACCAACCTTTAAAATTTTAAACTTTCTAAAAAGTGATTCAGTGCTATCAATACCACGATCAGACCTTCCAATCAACCTTATAGCCTTATTCTGCAGAACTTGAACTCTTCTAAAATTGCAACTAAAATTACTCGCCCAAATCAAACAACCATAATTTATATAAGGTGCTATTAATGAAAAATACAATAAAAGCAGAATTTTCAAAGGTAAAAAAATTTTGAAAACGGTTCACAACTCCAAGGCCTTGCACCAGCTTGCATGCTATGATGTCGCAGTGTTTTCTCCAACTCAAGTTTCGATCCAGGATGAATCCCAGATATCAGATCTCTTCGACTTGTGAGAGCGGTAGGCAATTGTAAATAATGACACCAGGGAGAGTGGGAGCAGAACCAGTCCTCGTAAACATCATAAAATTGGTTTTTGATGCATTGACGCTAAGTAGGCTAGCACAAACAAATTCACGCAGGCTATCAAGCGCCTTATTTGCCTTGAACAAGAGCTCTTGCAGCGACTTTGCTGCAATCACTAAAGCCGTGTCGTCAACAAACGAAGTAACTGAAGCTCCGGGAATGTAGAATCTCATTGTGTCTACGAATATAAGGTACAGGAGAGGACCAAGAACTGAGCCCTGTGGAACACCACAGTTTATGGGAAACGGCTGAGAAGATTTGTTACTCAAAGTCACTCGTAGCTTCCTTTCACTTAAATACAATTCAAACCAATTTAAAACACTACCCTTCATGCCTAAATAATACAGCCTTTCCAATAAAATCTTAAAATCAACAGTGTCGAAAGCCTTTCTAAAATCAATAAAAACACCCAAGCACTGCTCGCCATTCTCAAGTGCTGAGTTAATATTTTCCAGAAGATGCTGGACTGCCTGCGTCGTCGAATGTCCTTTCCGGAAGCCAAATTGACCATCGTGTAAAACACCAATTTTCATCAGATACTCGTTAAGCCGGTGATGAACAATCTTTTCATAAATTTTTGAATAAACCGGGAGAATTGATATTGGTCTCCAATTAGATATGTCAGTTTTGACTCCACCTTTGTGCAACGGTACAACTTTAGCTATTTTAAGCGCACTCGGAAACATCCCCTTTTCTATAGAAATATTGATAAGGTATACGAGGACAGGAAGCAAATAAACCAGAACCGACTTGAGCGTTCTAAGGCTCATTCCATCAACTCCTGCACTGTTTGACTTAATCGTGCTAACAATTTTGCGTACCTCCTCTTCAGTACAAGGCTGTAAATTCATTTTGAAACCTCTTCCTCGCTCATCCACAAAACTGCTTGATTCAAAAACATGGGAGTTTCTTGCTTCTTCTTGAATCTTGCAGCCAATTTCAGAGAAATATTGTCCAAATGCGTTGCAGATTTCCTCAGTTTCTTCCAAGGTCCTATTATTTAGCACAATTTTTGGCTCCGATGGCTTCATAGGACCTTTTAGAAGATCATTCACAACTTGCCATGTTGCTTTGGGGTTACCTTTACTTTCTTCAAATACATTTGTAAAATATGCCTTCTTTTTTTTCCTTTTTAGGGCATTTGCCCTATTCCTTAGCTCTTTATACATCACATGGGGCTCATTATTCTGCGGATGATTCAGATGCTCCTCACACGCCTGATTCCTCATATTAAACAGATTAAGCAGCTCATCATCACACCATGGTTTTCTTGGTTTATTCTTTCTGGGGTTTGTTTCTTTAAACGGACACGTGCTATTATAAATATTCGACACTATTTGGTTAAACTTTTCAAATGCTTCCGACGGATGATCTTCATTCAGTACTGTTTCCCAGTTAATAACACTAATTTGTTCTTCAAATTTTTTCAGATTAACTGGCTTCAGTTCACGCATTGGTATTTTATTCTTTCTGTTGTTTTTCTTCACTTCAGAATTCAAATGCAATATAACCGGAAGATGGTCAGAGGCTGGGCTTATAACAACAGAGCAGCACGCTTTACTTAGTATCGCTGAAGACACAAACACATTATCGATGAGTGTTTCCGAATGATCCGTGATTCTCGTTGGAATGCTCACGGTCGGGTATAAATCATTTGACATCATCAGGCTCAAAAAATCCAAATTTGGTCCACGCATATTTAACAAATCAAAATTAAAGTCTCCCATACATATAAACTCTTGACTAGATCTATTTACCTTTGCAGCAAGACCTTCAAATCCTTCAGCAAACTCTTCAAAGGATGCACTTGGTGGCTTATATACAACAGTAACAATACAAGCTCGATTTTCAAACTGAATTTCTATACTAAAGGTTTCTATCTTACCCTCCTTCCAAATGTCCAAATCCTTTCTAATTTTCCAATTCAAATCCTGTCGGACAATAAAAGCCAGGCCTCCACGTTCCATTGATGATCGACTTCGAGCAATCAGTTCATAGCCTGGAAAGTTAAAGGACGAGAGAAGGCTATCATGACCCAAAAATGTTTCACATAATGCCATTATATGTAAATTATTAGATCGAGAAATAAAATCAAAAATCTCATGGTAAGAAGACGTTAAATGACAATTCCATATACATGCATGAAATCCAGACCGGTCTAATTCCTCCAAAGCTGATAAATGGCGATATTTACTATCAAAAGATGGACGAAAACCAATTTGCGACTCATCATTTCCGATATCCGTTAACAAATAATCATCAACATTAAATGGATTATTTTGCAAATCACTCAATCTTCCACGTAAACTACTACTCATATCAACTTACGCAAAAAAGAATCCTATAATTCATCCCTTTTCCGCGCTCAAACGGGACGATATTTATGCTCATAAAAAAATCAAAAAATAACCAACAAAATAAAAATATAAATAAAGAGCAATATAGAACATCTTAACGAGATAAACACTACCAAACTACACATAAACAACAAACTAAACACAATCTGAAAGCGAGTTTATTCGACGAGCAGCTCGCTCACCCGGAAGCATTGCGAGAACCTGGCCACGATCTGACCATACATTTTTCACGCCAAACTTGTCTCTCGCGGCACTCAGGATATCACGACGGCGCTTGGTTAGAGACTCAGACAAAAAGATTTTCGAACCAGCCAATTTTGATTTACTCGCAAAAACTTTACTGGCCGTCTCAAAGGTAGAAAATCTCACGAACACTGGTGCAACTTTATCGTTTGCCGACCCTGGATTATTCAATTTCGACCTGTAAACCATAGAAAAATCACAATCAGAGTTACTGGAAAGCCCCATCTTTTGCGAGGCTATATTCAGAATGGTCGACTTCAAGTCAACACCCGGCTGCTGCTTAATACCGTGAAAAACTAGAGTTCCAAGCTGTTTTTCTTGCTCATAATCATCAGTTTTCACTTCTAATTTTGCAATTCGGTTCTCTAAATTTTCAATCAGTCCTTTGATATTCTTTACTGATACCAACAATTGCTCTAGCTTCGGATTAAACTCAAGCGACACTGACGAGTATATTTCACTCACGATAGTCTCAACAGAAGTTTTCAGAGTTCGGTCGTTTCCGCATTTATCTTGAACTTGCTTAGTAATCGCGCTCATCATTGATTCTTTTGTCTTAGCGATTTCTTCCTCAGTTGCGACTATTTTAGCTAGCAAATCCGCGGTAGATGGTTCAGAAGAAACTGCTTTCAGCGACACGAAAGTTTTGGAAGCTGTCTTATAAATGTCCGGGTTTTGGTTAACCTCTTTAAACGCACTTCCAACATTTGTATCAGTTTTTGTAGATGCTTCGCAGTAATTGTCCTCAAACGAGATGAGACTATTCTCCGTTAGGCGCGACTCTGTGTGATCTCCATACGCAAAAACTAGGTAGTTGAAGATTCCTTTTTTATCCATTGAAACTTGGATAATTCTTACGGGCCACAGCGGGAATTTTATGAAATTCGCTAACGCAAGCTGGAACTGTTGGAATTTTGACATTACTTCGCTACTATGAGAAAAACCAAACAAAAAGAGAAGAAACATCAACTTAAATTTCAGTAGGCAGGCCCACGGCAGCAGTGGCAATCAGCAATTGACGGCTGGCCCGGTGGTCCGCGGAACCTGCTTTGTTATTCCCCACCGTACTCTGGCATCCCTAATCAGCTAATTCAAAGTAATTCGAAAGCCACACAAAATAATAGGACGATCTATTGTTGCTACCGTATAACTAAATCCAAACAAAGCAATTAGTCCATATCAATAAGTCTACTTTAGATTATAATCCGTAGCAGAGTATTGTCAAACTTCTGTAATCCTCAAGGTCACTGAATTATATTAAAGCTCAAGGCACTGAATTAATACAATTTCACAGCTGGTTTTAAAGTTCAAAAAATCCAAAAATATGCTATCACTCTGGAGATATATGCCCACTGAAATTTTTAATATGAGCTATTAAAAATCTGTCTAGATACCTGCGATACCCAAACGCCCAGTAACAATACTCTCATACTGATACGCGATACATAAATATGTCCGATACCAATACAGTGTGTAACCCTTTCCCCAGGGACTATGGAGAGTCATATCATCACTAAAACCAAAGATATTTCACCTTTCAACTATATTGAACAAAATGGCTATCTCAAAAACATGATTGGATGACTTTGGAGGGATGGGAAAATAAGGGAAGGAGGCTAGTTGCCCTCTAATTCTTTTGGTCATATAAAAGTGGCACTAGCAAATTTGATTTGCGTTCGAATAAGCTATTATACATCTCTCTATGATTTTCTGGTCACCCCTTAGCCCTGCTAGAAAAAAAAGAAAAAATAAACAAAAACGGGAGACAGATCAGTGCTACCCATATAAAAAGTCATTTTCCTTGTTGTTCAAGGAGGTGGGTTGTAATTTTCCGTAGCTAAATTTTCGACCGTCCTGATTCCAATGGTAGTCTTTTCATTTTGATCTGACGCCAACTGGGCAGGTTTATCAGATAATCTGTGCCATTGAAAACAAATTTATCTGTATTTTTGGAAACAGGTTTATATCTATTTTTGGAAATATCACTATTTGGTAATCTGTGTCTTTGGGAATATCTTTATTTGGTAAACCCTGATATTATTTCATGCAAAAACAAAAAATTTATAAAATAGTAAAAACCTTACATTACTCAAAAGTAACAACAATCGCCACATTTCTGATCTTACTGAGGAGATCTATGCTTAGAAATTTTCTTATTAACTGCAGTTGACATGCAATCTTTTATTCTAACAAATACTGTTGTTTTGTCGTTTTTGTTTGATAAAAGTTACAGCTGTAGATCTGTTTAGAAATTTCATGTTCCAGAAGGAGCGTTAACCTTACTGTTGATGCAAAAAATGAAGTGCTGCATAAAAAGATGTAAAATATTATTGTTTTTCATTAAATAGACTATATCAATAAAAAAACGAACAGAAATTAATTTAAAAATATTTTCCACAGAAAAAGTTTTTCAAAGAAAATTAAAGTGCTCCATTAAGCCAAAAATGAGCAGAAATAAAGTCAAATAATCTTCTAAGCGTAAAACTACCACAAATCACTATCAATAAATAAATGAAACTCAAAACGAACAGAAATTACAGTAGATAGCCGAGTCAAACTTAAACCAGCAGAAATTAACATGATTAGGGCTGATTACCCCCACACCATCTCGAGACAAGAACATAATTTGCGCTTTATTGAAGAAAACA